>JAIUZE010017143.1:0-60216 GCA_022085475.1 Heliosperma pusillum | reverse complement strand
CTGGCTCCCTTCCCAAAAGTGGAAACTCTTAGGATGCCATGCCCCGGCTTGGTATCAAAAGGCCCAGGCCAGTGACACAAACGCTATCAGTGGTGAACATATACTCGTTAAAGTTGGTAAGGCCTATCAATGTCATGGTCCAAGATACTCATTTAGAATTAGAATGGTCAAGACGCCATATACTCATAATTCTCTATGGGTCTTAGTCAACACGACACCAACCATATAATCAAAACAGTCACGGGAAAACATCCTATCATGTGACTAATTGCATATAAATCATATTCAAATATCATATCGCCTCATATCTACTAAGGCTAATTCATAATTAAATACAACCTTACTTGAAGACAAATCCCCGACCCGAGTCCCGCGACGGGTCATCAGTCAAAACGGGGCTGACTAGATCTTAGTTTGACCAAACCCGTTTGGTCAAACCGGCTAGAAACAGAGTCTTTATCACATAGACATAAAATCAACATATTCATTACATGTTATTTTAATAAAGCTTCTAACATGTGAATTATTAAATCTTACGTAAAACCCCGCTTGACTTAAAGGATATCAAAATAAACTACGATCTCGTCTTATAATTTCTAACATGTGAGAAATAATAATTTAATGAAAAACCTTTTTAATTAAATATTTTACTTATTAATATTTCTCGCTTGCTAATTATTACAAACCGCGATAAAAATGACGATAACTCAAAAACCGTCACAAGTCCCAAAGTGGGACCCACGGGCTGAGTTGGGCCGGACCCACATGGGCCTGATTTGGGCCTCACGGCCTGATTTGGGCTAAATGGCTGTTTTGCTTTAATTTTCTAAAAACCGTTTTCCAATCTTTCCCGCATGCTTTAACATATTTAAAACCCGTCAAAACAACAACCAATCAATCAAACATCGACACAACCCAAAGACCAAAACCCGGACCCACCATGGACCAACCCAGACCGATCTGAACCGGCCTGGACCGGCTGGTTTGGTCCGGTTTGGCCCCTCCTCCACGGTTCACACAACCAAAGCAACAACCCCAATTTCCAATTAATTCCAACATGTTTTTAATTACTAACATCCATTTTTAAACATCCAATTTAACCATCCAACATGCAACAATCATCATCATGAAGAAATCATAAAAATATAACAAGAACACCAACATATTCATAAATTCCTAAAACATAATAAAATCAACCACTTATCATGTTACTAACTAAAATCGTAAAACCATAATCATATGAACAAAAACTAAAGATGAACCAAAAACTAAAGTAAACCAAAGCTATGTAACATTTATCCGTCGAGTAACTCGGAATCGTTACCTTAGCTAGCTAAAATCAAGTAGCACCAAAATAATAAGAACTAAGAACTAAGAAACCCGTCTTCTAGTCTTCTTCTAAGATATACGAGTCACCAAACTCGTCTTCAAAATCTTCCCCTATAAGAAATGACAAGAAAAACATTATTAGAACTTAAAATATGATTTTCCATAATTAAAGTGTTGACAACGATTTTGTCGGAATTGGAAATAAAACGTACTTGAAGATGGGGAGCGAAGAGGAGGTCCTAGAAATATAAGTTAGGACGGATTTAATTAAGAAATGAAGGTTTTATGAAGGTTTTGCTCAAGAACGATGAAGAACGGATGAAGAACGCGAATAACGCTCAAGAACGATTAAAGAAAGTGATATTTTGATCTTAATTTGATTTGTTGAAAAATGAAAAGTTGTTTGTGAGTAGGAATGAGTGGATGAGTGCCGTGTAAATATAGGCCTAAATAGTGAGTTGGGTTTTGAAATTGTTGTTATGGAATTGACCCGGTATAATAATTATATTACCGTAATTAATTAGATATTAAGTTAATTGAATCAAATATCAAGATATTATGTTATTGTAATGAAAAGAAAGAAAATATCAAGGTCAAAGAGAGAAGAAAAACCGTGAGGATAGGAGAGAAAGCGGGTCTGATTTTGAGCGATTTGCGTAATTTTCGTTAACTGATCGATCAAGTTGAAAATATCTTAGATATTCTTATTAATTTAATCAAAAGAATTAAAATATCTAACGTGAGTGGAAAACGATGACATGGGCGCGTGACTCATGCCAAAGTCGAGTTTCTATTTTGTTGCGCGCTTTACGATGCGTCGGGAATAGTTAAATGACGTTCGGTTAAAACCGTAAACGTTATTCTTTAAATTCCGAATAAATTCAAAATAATTATATTAAATTATGATAAATCTTAATAAATCTAAATAAAAATAAATCAAAAATATGATTTTTTTAAATAAAATTTCGGTCTTCATACTTATGAGACGAGTCGGGAAAAGTCAACGGAAGTCAAAGTTGACTGAAAAGTCGAGAAAAGTCAAAGATGACTTAAAAGTCAAGAAAAGTTTATGACGACTTAAAAGTCAAGAAAAATCGAAGACGACTTTTAAAAAGTCAAGGAAAGTCAAAGACGACTTAAAAAGTCAAGAAAAGTCAAAGACGACTTAAAACGGTCTTTTCACATGAAATTTTCCAAAAATTCCAAATACGAACGCGGAATTTCAAAATAAGACTCGAACAAACTTCCCTATTTCAAACTTAAGTTTCTCGGAAAAGTGTTAGTAAATATTTTTACTAGAAAAAATCGGGTACTTTTCGGGTTGTTACAGGTTTGATCTTTGTCACCAACGTTTACCTTTTTATTACTCACATGCAATATATCTGTGGTTTGATCTAAAACATAAATCCCATTCATGGAAACTGCTTTACCATAAATCATTTCGTTAAAGGATAAAATACAGCTATTATCCTTTATTACAAATGAAAAACCGTTCTTATCGAGTACGGAAACAGAAATAATGTTTTTAGATAAACTGGGTACATAGTAACAGTTATTCAGAAATAACTCAAATCCACTCGGGAGTTGGATTACATATGTTCCCATTGAAACGGCAGCTACTCTTGCTCCATTCCCCACTCGCAGGTCCACATCACCCCTTGCGAGAGTTGTGATGTTTCTTAGGCCCTGCAAATGATTACACAGATGAGAACCACAACCAGTATCAAGTACCCAAGTTCCGAAACTGGCATGGTTAATCTCAATCATATGAATAAAAGAAGACATACCAACAGGAGTGACGCGGCCTGCTTTTACGTCTTCAGCATACACGGGACAGTTCCGCCTCCAATGCCCAGTCTTGTGGCAATGTTGGCACTCCATGTTTTCTTTGCTCTTTGTCTTGCCTTGTGAGCTACTGCTAGTCTCACCAGGCCCACTCTTGCCCTTTCCTGGCTTCTTGAACTTCGGCTTCCCTAGAGCTAGGTCGGCCTGCGCCTAGCCCTTACCCTTACCCTTGTTTGCAATCATGAGAACGTCCTGCTTCAGACTCCCACTCAATTTCAGATCCTTCTAAGTCTGTATGAGAAGTGAGTGTAGCTAATGAGGATTTCTCTTCAAATCATTCATATAGTAATTTGCCCTGAATTGGGCAAAACCATCATGAAGTGAATGAAGCATGCGGTCAATGACCACGCTCTCTTTGATTTTGCAATCAAGTGCCTCCAGTTTTTCGAGATTCTCGATCATATCGAGAATGTGTGGGCTAACCGGTTGGCCCTTCTGGAGTTCGCTTCAAAGAAGCGAGTGGTAAGCTCATACATAACGATCTGCGGTGCTTTTGAGAACTCGTTAGTGAGCGTGGTGAAAATCTTGTTTGCACCTTGGGCAATGAATCGTCTTTGCAAATTGGATTCCATTGAAAAGATGAGTACGTTCTTTATCGCACCCGCCTCCATTACAAAATCACTATAAGCAAGTGGTTCATTTGCTCCTACATTGGGGCTTGGGTTAGGTGGTAGTGGCTCAGTCAAGTACTTGAGCTTACCGTCAGCTATGGCAGCATTCCGTAATGAAGCCTCCCAAACCGCAAAGTTGGACCCGTTATTTTTCAGTTGCGTGTACTGATTCATGTTGTCCATGAACATCTTAAGCTAAGATTCGCGTGCGAGCGTGGCACTTGGCATAGGGGCATCAGCATGTCCAGCCATTTGTTATAACAGTTTTATCGATATAAATGAATGCTACACTGCGAAAAAGGAGATAAAACATAATAAGCATTTTCATCGTTTTAATTAAGTCTAATGCAAAACCGATTAATGCAAAGACTCTTGCATTTATACAATGGACCTCCCTCAAGTATTATATAAATGATCCCAAGACTCAATTTGTGTAAATTGATAAACCAACTACTTGGCTAATTCTACTTTTAGAATTCATGGTCGATAAATTTCTGTAAATTCTATCTTTAGTCCATCATAATCACGAGATATTACTCGGACTATAATGTTGAGGTAAAATAGGTCAACACATACTACTTACCCAACGTAGAAGGGATCACATGGAGAGTAACGTCCTATATGCCTACCGACGAAGAAAGGAGTCATAGCAGTTTTCCCTATAAAGACTAATCTCAATTTTAGGTTTTAGAGGAAGGTCCATCAGCTTTAATTTTATTCATTTAAGTGAACGAATGATCCAGCATTTAGAGAATGAATAATTTAAGATGATAGCTTTTAGAATTTTGAGTGACATCTGGATGTCCATGATAATTAACATGTTGGAGTAGGTGTCCTCCACAATAGTGCGCCACATAATAAATCTTATTATGGAATATAATTGGGATATTTATTGACTATATATATGATTAGTCAATTGATTAACGTAAATCAATAACGGTTGGCTGACTAGAGTTTGACGTTATTGTCGTTTGACGGCGGTGATCAACTGATCCCTTTCGGTAACACCTAAAGGATGAAATCCAAATAGTAACTAATTATTTGTATACGATACAGTTAATTAGTACATTACATATATTCGATATGTACGAGAGTTAATGTTAGAAATTGAGTTAAGAACTCAAATTCGATTAAGCTTATTTTTCAATTATGCGATAATTGACTAATAAATTTATATCTTATTTAATACGATTAAATAAGATTTAACTTAGTAATTAATCGTTAAATTACTAAATTAGTTGAGGTTTTGAGATAGAGGTAATTAGTTAATTATATTTACAAAGAGTTGTAAAATAAATTAACTAAGCATTGTGGGACCCATTATATATTGATATAATGGTAAAATATTACTTAAAATGTTAAGTATATATTATTTATTTAATTGAGTCATATAATTGTTATATGATCAAATTAACACTTAATTATACAAGATAATTAACCATATGATCAATAAGTATTTGTTAGATAAATATCAAAAAATCAAAATGGATCTAACTAGACCATTGTGGCCGGTTATGATGTAGTTACAAAGGTGATGATTTTTGTTCTTGTTTACACTCTTTGGTTACTAATTGAAAGTGACATAACAAGTAGAAATAATCATCACATATACTACAACACTCCACTCTAATGCATGTGATCAAATTAAACAAAATAATAGTCCATCTTTGGACAAGGTGGTCCGGCCTCATGGCCTTTATAATGAACAAATGTTGTTCATTTTACTACTACTTGATTTTGTGCAATTTGTTTACTTCTCTCTAAAATTCTTCCTCTCACTAAAAACTCTCATATAGTAATATTTACTAAGTATTACTAGTGTAGTAATATAGTCATAATATTAGTAGTATTATATCTATCTTATTATCTAGTTAATAATAAGGGTAGATTATTTGGGTTAATCTTGGTGCAACTTAGAGGAGATCTTCTACTTTGGAGATTACTTGTGTTCATCCATATTTGTAGCTCAAGAACAACAAGAAGGAGTTCTTGTTGTGCCCTTATATTTTCTATATCAATGTGAGGAAATTTCTTCCTTTATATAAATGTCTTTATATTTGCATGCATGTTACATAGATCATTAAATACTAAATTAACAAGTAATTTAGCAACTAATTAGAAGAGTCTAATTAAGGTCTATGGACTTTCATAACTTACAATCTATATGAGTCAATTTTCATGCAATTAAGTAGTAGGTGTGTAACAACCCGAAAAGTACCCAATTTGTCTAGTAAAATATCTTAAGGATACTTTTCAGCCTGTTTAAGTTTTAAAGTGGAATTTATTGTTTCCAGTTGAATTTTGAAATTCCGAGTTCGTATTTGGAATTTTTGAGAGATTCCATGAGAATCCCGTTTTTAAGTCAACTTTGACTTTCGTTGAATTTTTCCGACTCGCCTTGTAATTTTGAAGACCGAAATTTTATTTAAAAAAATAATATTTTTAATTTATTTTTATTAAGATTTATTTGGATTTATGAAAATTTAATATAATTATTTTGAATTTATTTGGAATTAAAGAATAACTTTTACGATTTAAACCCGAGCGTCATTTAACTATTCCCGAGTCGTCTTAAATCCCGAAACCCGACTTTGGCATGAGTCACACGCCCATGTCATCTTTTTCCACTCACAATTAGATCTTTTGGTTGTTTCGATTAAACTAATACAAATATCTAAGATATTTGTAGCTTTATCGATCCGTCCGATTAAATTACGCAAATCGCTCAAAATCAGACCTGTTTTCTCTCCTATCCTCACGGCACTCCCTCCTCTAATAGGACTAGATATTTGTCTTTCTTTTGATTACAATAACATAATATCTTGATATTTAATTTAATTAACTTAATATATAATTATATCTAATCAATTACCGTAATATAATTATTAAACCCGAGTCAATTCCGGAACAACAATTTCAAAACCCGACTCCATAATCCTTCTATATGTACACGGCCCATTCTCCACTTTACTCACTAACAACTTTTCATTTTACAATAAATCAAATTAAGATCTAATTAACACTTTTTTTTTTATCGTTCTTCATCGTTCTTCGTCGTTCTTCGTCGTTCTTGAGCAAAATCATCATAAAACCTTCATTTTTATTCAAATCCGTCCTAACTTATATTTCTAGAATCTCCTCTTCGCTCTCCATCTTCAGGGAGATTTGAAACGAGTTGGTGACTGTTATATTTTGGGGTTGAAGATTGATGAGATTAGTAGACGGGTTTTTACTTCTTATTTTGGTGCGAATTGATTTTGTGCTAGCTAAGGTAACGATTCCGAGTTACTCGACGAATTAATGTTACATATCTTTTGTTTTAGTTTATATTATTGTTACTTATGATTTTTAAGTAGTAACATGATAAGTAGTTATTTTTATTATGTTGTATGAATAATTAGCATGATTAGTGTTCTTGCCATATTTTGATGAGTGGTTCATAATCACGATTTTGGTATGAATGATGGTTGAATTGGATGTTTAAAAATGGATGTTGTTAATAAAAATCATGTTAGAAATAATTAGGAATGGTGGTTGGTTTGGCCGTGTAGGGTGGCCGTTGGTGGGGCTGGAAAACCGACCCAAACCGGCCGGTTCAGGCCTGGTCCAGCCGGTTTAGGCCGGTCCAGCCAGGTCTGGGTTGGTCCGGGGTTTGGTCCTTGGGAGTTGTGTCGATACTCGTTTGTTTTGTTGTTGTTTTGACGGGTTTTAAATATGTTAAGCATGCGGGAAATATTATGAAACGGTTTTTAGTAAAGTCGATCAAAACAGTCCAAAACAGCCCAAAACAGCCGTGGGCCCAGTCCAGGCCCGTGTTAGGTCCGGCCCAAATCAGCCCATGAGTCACCTTGTTGGACTTGTGACGGTTTTTGAGTTTAGTGTTAATTTATCGTGTTTTGTAATATTTAGCAAGTTGGAAATTTTAATAAGTAAATTATTTAATTAAAAGTATTTTTCATAATATTATAATTCCTCACATGTTAGAAATTATAATACGAGATTATAGTTTATTTCGATAACCTTTAAGTCATGCGGGTTTTCGTATGATTTAATAATTCACATGTTTGGAATTGAATGAAATAGCATGAAATGAATGTGATATTCTTATGTTCAAGCCTCGATGGCTAAGACTCTATTTCTAGCCGGTTTGACCAAACGGGTTTGGTCAAACTACGATCTAGTCAGCCCCGTTTTGACTGATGACCCGTCGCGGGACTCGGGTCGGGGATTTGTCTTCAGGTAAGGTTTTATTTAATGAATGAATGAATGAGCCTTAATAGATATGAGGCGATATGATATTGAATATGATTTTTATGCAATTAGTCACATGATATGAAGTTTCCCGTTAAATTGTATTATATGGTTGGTGTGTGTTTTTGAATATAGTACCCAAGAGAGAGGAATTATGAGTATATGGCGTCTTGACCATTCTAATTCTAAAGGAGTATCTTGGACCATGACATGATAGGCCTACTATCTTTAACGAGATATGTCATGCTTGATAGCTTTTGTGCGAGTGTCACTGGTTGGGCCTTTTGATACCAAGCCGGGGGCATGGCTGACCTAATTGATTCCAACTTGGGAATGGAGCCAGCTTAATGCTTAAGTATAGCCAACTCTGCTTAGGGGGTTCGCCTAGTAGAGATTCTCATGTACTTTTGGTAATGAGACGAGGAATGGGTTAGCTCTTGTCGCTAGGTCTGATCAGTCTAGGGCTAGGATGTTTTCCTACCTTGTGGTATAGACTCGAGTTACAGAAGTCGACTATTGACTGTACTAAGAACTTATGCCTGTTTCTAGACGGATTGGTCTTTCATGTTTGTATGATTCTATGAATCTTAGAAGGTGAGATGCAAGCCGGCTAAGGTTGATAGAGTTTGGATTACCGGATGTTAATTGATTCACATGATATTATGTTGGATTAGGGTTTGAGCGTATCATGGCCATGTTAACGGTAACCTCTGAGCTAGCATACCAGCTTCCCTACCTCGTGTTATAGATTAATAACAGTTTCACATGATAGCTTTCATATGCTAGGTTATATGTTAGTTAATTGTTTCATAACATGAAAAGCATATCATATATGTTAAGGTTTTGTATTTTCCATATACATTGCTTTTATGTATTCATGTTTAATTAAACTCGACATTTCGTGGCTGGGAGAACTCGGAGTTACTCCCCACTGACTGTGGCTTCCGTGTTTATATTTAATGCGGTTGGCAGGTTTGTGATGCATACCTGGGTACATTGACGAGCTAGCGAGCGAAGTATTTACCTTGGACCTATATTCGGTTCTTAGGATTGTATATTATTATACACTCTTTTATTTCCGTATTTATACGGGAGATATGTCTCCCGTTTTGGATATGTATTTTGTATAATATTATTTCCTTTTTGTTGAACCTTTTTATTTAAGACACCTTCGTTATGTATTATCATCTTTTATTTAGTTAAATTGTTTTTTTTTCTTTCCGCAAATTTGAGGGTGTGCCCTTATATTTTCCATATCAATGTGAGGAAATTTCTTCCTTTATATAAATGTCTTTATATTTGCATGCATGTTACATAGATCATTAAATACTAAATTAACAAGTAATTTAGCAACTAATTAGAAGAGTCTAATTAAGGTCTATGGACTTTCATAACATACAATCTATATGAGTCAATTTTCATGCAATTAAGTAGTAGGTGGTTTGGTTTAGGCGGAATATGATGCAATAACTATCATGCAAAAGAAAAACAATAAGAACGGAAAAATGAAAATCAAAGTACAAAGTCCTAGTGTGGCCTATCCTATCAAAATAGAACAAAAGTTACACTTTGGAATCCATCCTTATGGACCCTAGAAGCTTGACTTGATGTTCCATCTTGGTACATGTAGCGGGAGTGAGCTATCCGATCTCCATCTTTGGTCTTCTCAAAAATACAATTTTTAAAAATTACAAAATATAAACCTATTTACATTCTAATTTAAAAATATAATTAAAGATTACAAAGGGGAGATTCGAGATCTCAAAATACATCAAAGACCATGTTACCATCATTACGATAACATAATCTACTAAGGCCACACTAAGCAATATAAATTACAACCTCTTGTAAAAATACCAAAATAATCCATTCATCCATTCATTCATTCATTCAACAAAATAATATGCATCAACAAAATAAATTAAACATTCAAGACATAATTCATTAGTTATGATGATTAATTTATCCAAACCACCTTTAAAATGATCAAAATTATGTGACAATTCCTTAATTGTACACAACAATTTTAATCAACCATAATCCAATTTAATTCATATTATCGGGTATAACATAAATTAAATTCAACATTATTTTAAACCTTTTTAAAATAATAGGGTATCTATCATTGTGAACTTTTTCACAACAACAAAACAACATACATTATCTTTATAATGCAATAAACAAAACAAAAAAAATTAAAAAAAAATTTCACTATTCACGGATGAACAGTACCCGTGAACAGTAGCAGGTACAAAAAAAAAAAATTTATTTTTCTCGGTTTAAAAAAAAACAAAACAAACACAAATTAATCTTTTTAATTTGATCATGCTAATAAAACTAGATCGGTACAAACATTCAACATCTAATCATTATTAAAAATTGATACAAACTAGATGATTCAAATTAACCTTTTAAAATGAATATCTAAATCATGATTAATCGATTATCAAAATACTCAACTAATCATAATTGTTTTGTATATTCATATCGAAAAATTTAGCACAATGAATGTTCTTTAACATCCAAAACAAATTCCTTTTACATTTCAATTTAATCCTCATTAAATCAAAATATCAACAAATTCATTATATTATTATCTTAACATATTAAAACAACAACATATATGAATCAAAAAGGAAAAAAAAAAAAACAAGGCAAAAAAAAAAATTTCCTTCACGGCTGAACAGTGCCGTGAACAGTACCAATTTTTTTTTTTTTTTTTTTTTGGCCGTGAACAGTACCAACAAAAACAAACCCTAATTTTTTTTTTCTTCTTTCAGCCGAAACAAAAAACAAAAAAAACAAAACAAAAATTTATAATCTTATATTTCATCAAATATGAAAACATATAAAATAATTTCATAGCCAAAGGCTCTGATACCATTTGTGGGAAATATCGGTATACTTCCCTTTAAACTTTTCGGATTATAATGAAATTATAATAATATGAATTTCTAGTCATAAATGAAATTGCATAATATAAACAAGAGATTAAGAAAGAAGCTTCGGTCCTAGAAAAAGGCCTAAGAACAAATACCAAAGTAGGTATTCTCCTAATCGTAACACCCAAGATGGTTCAAAAAATGCCTTCGTCGTTCTAGAACGAATACCCAAAATTACTTCTAATTTTGTGTGTATATTGATGATGAATATCAAGATGAATGAGGGAGATCAAAATCAGAATTTTTCTCCTCTTTTTCTTTTGTGTGTGCCGTGAGATATTAGAGTCGATTAGGGTTTCTTTTTTTTTTTCTTAAGGCTCACTTGTGTCGTGAGATTGCAAGAGCCAAGCAAAAAATAAAACCCTAGTTTCCTTATTTATCTCCACCTCTATTAGGTAGTTAGCATATAATTTTATATGTACATAATGTAATATGTATTACAATTATTACTAGTAATGGACCGTCACATAAACCGAGTAATGTCGGACCAATACACCATAATAATATCGTGTAATACATATCCGCCAACTTAAATATAACAATTTACATATAGTTTAGATCAACATTATATACATTGATTAAATATAACATTCGTTATTAAATAATCGTATCATCATCACATTTGACTAACCTTTTAGTCAAACACATCGACTAACCTTTTAGTCATTTAATAAGGCATCAATATAATTATTTTCTCAAATAATCACATCTCTCAAACACATCCTTTACGTGTGACTTTTAGGGATCAGTTGATCACCGCCATCTGTATGACAATAACGTCAAACTTATCTAGCAAGCCAACCGTTATCGATAAACGTTAATCAACTGATTATAATACAAAGTATACCCTGTGAACCTTAGCTTTTATCACACTAACTGTGGAGGACACTAGCTCCACCACTAGCATGTGAAGATATATCAGCATATGCAATAGGTAAACTAGGAGATGATACAACATTCTTTTTTAATGGAAAAACATGCTCAAAAAATTCAGCATTTCTAGCTTCAAATATAGAACGATCATTCGAAGACATGAATCGATAAGCAGAGCTATTTTGAGCATAACCAATAAACACACAATCATAGGTTCTTGGTCCAACAGTAGGTCTCCTAAAATCAGGTAGGCCTACTTTAGCCAAACACCCCCATACTCTAAGAAAGCTCAGGTTAGGAGGATAGCCCTTTCAAATCTCGTAGGTGTCTTATCAATTTTCTTATGAGGTACACGGTTAAGAATATGACAAGCCGACAAAATCGCTTCCCCCCACATATCGTCAGAAAGACCAGATTTTAAAAGCATAGCATTCATCATTTCTTTTAATGTTCTATTTTCTCGTTCAGCTACTCCATTAGACTGAGGTAAATAAGGTGGACTAGACTCATGAATTAATCCATTTTTCGCACAGAAATCGATTAAAAAGTTAGACCCGTACTCGCCTCCTCTGTCAGACCTTACCCTTTTGATTTTCCTATCGAGTTGATTTTTGACTTCATTTTTAAACGTTATAAACGATTGTTCAGCCTCATCTTTAGTCCTAAGCAAATAGACTCTAGTGTATCTCGAACAGTCGTCTATAAAGGTGATGTAGTAATTTTTACCGCCTCTACTCGCAGTGCTTTTAAAATCAGCTAGGTCGGTGTGAATTAGTTCAAGAAGACTAGTATTTCTAGTTTTGACAGGTTTACTAGGTTTATTTGTGAATTTAGCCTCAACGCAGCTAGCACATTTCGATAATTCTTTACTTGTTAAACACGGAATTAAACTCATTGTTTTAAGCTTTTTAATATAGTCAACGTTCACATGACCTAATCTACCATGCCACACGTCAATAGACTCAGCGATATAAGCAGACGTAGATGCAATGTTATTAAAAACTGAATCAAAGTTCAAAACAAATAAACCCCCAGAGAGATAACCCTTGCCCACAAAATCCCCATTACGCGACATTACAACCTTGTCAGCTTCAAAAACAAGCTTCAAACCAGCTTTGTTCAATAAAGCACCAGACACGAGGTTTCGACGCAATGAGGGTACATACAAAACATTAGTTAGACCAAGTGCTTTCCATGAGGTGAGTTTGAGAAAGATATTGCCTTTGCATGTGATCATTGTAGATAAAGAATTACCCATGTAGACACATTCCCCATCAGCTACCTCCTCGAACTCAGCAAGTAACCCCTTATTAGCACAGAGGTGTCTAGAAGCACCAGTATCCAAAACCCATTCACCCACCAGATTTGCTTCGACAACCACAGCAGCAATAATATTATCAGTCACAGCAACATTAGCTTCAACGATTTTCTTTTGAGTGCATTGGTAGGCCTTATGGCCTATCTTACCACAAACATAACAAACAAGAGGTCCAGCAGGTTTATGAATTTTGGCAACTGGTTTAGTGTACTTCCCCTGACCCGGACCATTCTTCTTAGAATGACCTTGGTTCTTAGCCTGACCACCCTTGGCCTTTCCCTTACCCTAGAATTTCTCAGCATTGGACGGACCAGCAGACTCGACCACAACCATATTAACCTTAGCAGTAATAACAGGAAGACTAGCAGGTTTATCTTTAAGGCGATTAGCCTCCTCAGTCCTCATATGTCCTACAAGTTCTTATAGGAACAGATCTTTTTTCTTATGTTTAAGGTGGTTTCAATAGTCAGGCCAGGAAGGAGGGAATTTTTCCAGAAGTACATTAGCAAGGAAAACATCACATAATTTCATCCCTTCATTAATCACATCATCACATAAATTTTCATAGATATGCACTTGTTCCATTATTGGTTTACCATCTTTCATTACAAACTCAAGCCATTTCCCAACCACATATTTCTTTTTCCCCGCGTCATCAGACCCATATTTCGATTTTAAGGTTTCCCAAACAACTTTAGCAGATTTGTTGACCATAAATAAATCGAATAAGGTATTAGACATGTGATTAAGCAACTGACATCTAGCAGTCTTGTTATCTATTTCGAACTTTTTAACAGACTCTTCATTCGATTTAATAGCCGAAGCAATAGGAGGAGTAGACTCAACAGAAGTAAAAATTACATGAGTTGGAGGGTCCTTAAATAAAACATAATCAACCTCCAACTGCTCAAAAAATATCAACAACTTCTGAGACCAACGTTTATAGTTGTTACCGTCTAATGGTTCAAGTTTAGATAAATCAGGAATAATTTTTATAGAGTCTATTGATCGAATACGAAAGAGGGGGGGGTGAATTGAGTATTAAAAACTAGCCCCACTTTTTCGATTTAAAAGATAGATAATTAATTATTTGATCTTATGAATTAAAATCAACTAATTAATTAATCAAAGTAAGCGCGAATAACGAAATAACGAAAAGTAAAGAGATAAGAGAGAGGCACACGATTTTTGAAGTTGTTCAGTTTCACACGTTGAAACCTACGTCCACTATTCTCGATTAATAATTTTTAGTACCTTTCTACGGATTACAAAAATTACCAACCCACTCGTACAATCAACACTATGATTATAACTCAAGGTGAGTATCGTTAAATACTCTATACTATCTTACGCTAATAAGAAAGTACAATATAACTCACACGAATTCCCGTTAAAGAATTGTAAGCTTATAATGATGTACTATTATCCAATAACGTATTTCACTCAAGCGATTGATAATAATTGATGCACAACTCTTTTAAAAACAAACTCTAAAAATAATAAATATTTGCTCAAAGGTTTGCTTTAAAACGATTTTGAAAAATCAACACAAGTAAAATAAATAGTCGTGTAAAGTATGTGTATTTCGTGTATTTTACAAATAGTATGTGAATGAGTATTTATAGTAGTAGAATCATAGTAGATTTAAAACCCTAGTATAATATTTAATAAAGATACTTGTCTTATCATAAAATAATATTTGCTTATCTTTTAGAAATATCTTTATCTCAAAATATTATTTGGTTTATCTTATAGAAATATATTTATCTTAATATCTCAAAATATTGTTGTAAAGATATAGTACAATCTTAGATTAGGTAAACTAGAGAAACAAGCCTAAGGAGGCCGGATTCACCTAGCTCACGAAACCCTAGGAGGCACGCATCCCTAGGTGGCACAAAGCTAGGTTTTCACGAAACCCTAGATGGCTCAAACACTAGATGGGCTAATTAGGTTAACAACAAATTGAGATAGAATATATTAGAAACCCTAGGTAGCATGACAACCCATAAGTTGTATTACTAACCAATAGAATCTCATAAATATATTCTCTAATAAAACTTTTTGATAAATATATAAAAATACTCTTTCACTTTTGAAAACATTTCAAAACATTTTATTTCCAAAATCATGCATCAATATTTTATCATCCAAAGTCATAGACTAAAGCAATAACTTTTGAACATAAAATCTCTCGAATGGAATAGTTACCAAATGACGACCTATACTATCTAATCTTCACAAAGATCTTCAGTATACGGATCATCTCTTCATCTTGATCACAAAGACTCTCCATCTCGAGTCTTGTGTAGTTTTATGTAGATCTTGTTTGAAGCGATTTTCTTTAAAGTTATGCCTGGTTAGCTATAACTTCCATGTTCACTTCCAAAGTTATTCCTGAAGTTGTTATAACTTTGTCTCACAGACTTTATCAAAGTTATGCCTAACTTTGATCTCTCTTCTCATAATTGTTGCTAGCTATAATAAGACTAAAACACACAATTACACGCATATGATATATCGAGTAAAACATATTATTACGTAAACACATGTCATTATCAAAACTATGAAATTGGTCCAACAATTTTAGACATAACCGACATTGTTACAGCAAGAAATAGTTTTCAAATTGTAGTTTGTGAAATTCTGTAACAAGGAAAAGATCAGGAATACCGAATTTTGTAGTGACGTGGTAAGGGAGCCACTGCCTTGAAAACTATTTACCGGTACGACCGTAGTGACGATTAGCAGATGATCGGTAGTTCCCCAAGGATTTACACTACAGCACTCGAGCTTGCTCAAGTCCGAGAGCTTTGGAACGATCAGAAAAACAGTACCCATAATTTATCAGTAGTATAAAGACAGGAGAAGAGAGGGAGAGATGTTGTGAGAATATATTTCTAAGTTGAGTATACTGCTCTATTTCTAAGTTGAGTATACTGCTCTGAGGTCACTATTATCTGCAAGAGAATCAAATACAGCTTTTAGGTACCCACGCTAAGTTGGGTCCTTTGTGGTTAGTGACTCTATGTATTTGATCCTTCCTAACCCATACCTGTTTGACAATTCTTTTCTTCTTAGGATAGGGTTTGCTAGGTTTATTATATTGTTTGTTATTGTTGTGACGCACATTAGGTTTAAACGACTGCTTCTGATTCACATTAGGTTTAGATTTTGAAGGTACAGATGTGTAATCGAAAGCCATGTCATAAAACCATCTAAACTCATTATTTCTAACCTCATCACATTGAGGTTCAGATTCGGACTCACTAGACACGTCATGCTCTTTCACAAAATCAGTTTGATTTTTGTTGTCGTTAACATATTTAACACAATTATCTTTAACATGACCGTTGTGACCACAATAATTGCAAATCAGATATTCTGAAAGATTGACATACTTCCTTCTTCTGAAATCACGGTCAGAAGGAGTGGATTTGCACTTATCATGGTCTCTACGACTATAGCATTCATGACCTAGACCCATCTTCATGTTATTATTAGATTGTTCGGTAAGGAAGTCTAAGACCTTCTGACTTCCTTCCCACTTATCATGAACTTTTCGTGCATGTAGGAGCAATTCCTTCAAAGACTGAATTTATTTTTCACACGACGAATGGTCTATATTCGAGTCTTTGGAGGGATTGTTCTATTTGAAATTTTCACGAAAATCATTGAAACGTTTGTTCAAGATAAGTTTCTCCTCATTGTGTTGACTTTTGGCTTGGGAGAATTCAGCCTTTATATCTTTCAATTGCTGAGAGAGAAAGGAGTTTACTTTCTCGTGATCAAGGATAACAACTTCCTTTGCCTTAGCCTCAGATTGTAAAAGCTCATTGATTTTCTTCAATTCTAAAGTTATAGCTTAATTAGCTACAACTTTGGCTTGAAGATGCTTAATGTTGAGCTTCAACTCTGAGATTATAGCTTCATTAGCTATAACTTTAGACTCAAGAGCTTCTTTCTCAACATTTGTCTTGTCTGAAGTTATAGCTGAAGTTGCCATAACTTTAGACTTTAGCTTTTTAGCTTTGGCCTTTAGAAGTTGGTTTTCCTCAGCAATATCAAGAATTTGTTCTTTAAGATCTTTTAATTCAAGACTCGGTTCATGACAATGATCTAAGGCTTCTTCAAAATACTTAATTAAAGACTTCTTAGATAAATTCTTAACTTCCTTTTTAAGTTCAAGATGACTAACCTCTTCGTCATCTTTTGAATCTGGTTCTGAATCTGAGTTGCCAACAAGACACATCTCGGATTCGCTTTCATTGTCACTGTCAGAAATTAGGTCAAGACTGACGTTGGTTAGACACAAGTTGGCGACTTCCTCTTCCTCTGACTCGTCGTCCTCTGTGTCGAGATCTCCCCAGCAATAAGCCATCATCACTTGCTTGAATTCCTTCTTGGTTTTGTCTCGTTGATTTTTGTCTTTGATTTTCTTCCATGTGGGGCAATCTTTGATCATGTGATCATTTCCCCACATTTGAAGCAACCACGACTTGAAAGAGACCCTTTTGACTCAATTGGCTTTTTGTAAGATTTGTTAGTGTTATTGTTAAACGTTTTCCCTTGTGGTTTATTAAAGAATTTTTTCGTAAAACGTCTAGCAAATAACACTGTTTCATCTTCAAGATCCGAATCATGTCTTTCACTAGATTCGGCTTGTAAAGCCACTTTCTTGCTATTACTATCATTTGCCTCATCTTCATCAAGAGTAATCTCGTGAGCCATTAGGGTTCCAAGTAGCTCTTGATAAGATAGGTCAGATAGGTCTTTACATTCCTCAATTACCGTCACCTTAGGTCTCCATCGTTTAGATAGACTTCTAAGGATCTTCCTGGCAATTTCCTCGGAGTCAAAAGTTTTTCCAAGATTTTTCAATTCATTAATGATACTAGAGAAGCGAGTGGACATGTTGTCAAGCGATTCATTTTGTTCCATGGAGAACAGTTCGTATTTTCGCATAAGTAGTGCAATACGTTGCTTTTTGACAACAGTTGTCCCCTCATAAGCTAACTCAAGACCATCCCATATTTCCTTGGCAGTAGAACTAGATGAGAAACGATCAAATTCAGTATGGGTCATGCCGTTTTGCAACAGACTAATAGCCTTTGAATTTTTCTCAGCTTTCTTATAATCTGCCTCAACATAGTCATCTTCTTTCTTTTCGATGGAAGTGCCTGTAGCCGTTCCAAGCATGATCTTATTAGGACCATTCTTAATGATTAGCCAACACTCCCAATCGTTACCCTTTATGAAATGGGTCATCATATTTTTCCATAAACTGTAGTTCTTCCCATCGAATACGGGACACTTCAGATGTTTGGAATCCATTAAAATAAAATTAAATGCAGCGGAAAATAAATAAAAATAAAAAGGATAAATGGATCAGACTTCTTGCTGTAAGGCAATCAAGAGCACGAGGCTCTGATACCAATTGTAGAGTCTATTGATCGAATACGAAAGAGGGGGGGGGGGGGTGAATTGAGTATTAAAAACTAGCCCCACTTTTTCGATTTATATGATATGTAATTAATTATTTGATCTTATGAATTAAAATCAACTAATTAATTAATCAAAGTAAGCGCGAATAACGAAATAACGAAAAGTAAAGAGATAAGAGAGAGGCACACGATTTTTGAAGTGGTTCAGTTTCACACGTTGAAACCTACGTCCACTATTCTCGATTAATAATTTTTAGTACCTTTCTACGGATTACAAAAATTACCAACCCACTCGTATAATCAACACTATGATTATAACTCAAGGTGAGTATCGCTAAATACTCTATACTATCTTACGCTAATAAGAAAGTACAATATAACTCACACAAATTCCCGTTAAAGAATTGTAAGCTTATAATGATGTACTATTATCCAATAACGTATTTCACTCAAGCGATTGATAATAATTGATGCACGACTCTTTTAAAAACAAACTCTAAAAATAATAAATATTTGCTCAAAGGTTTGCTTTAAAACGATTTTGAAAAATCAACACAAGTAAAATAAATAGCCGTGTAAAGTATGTGTATTTCGTGTATTTTACAAATAGTATGTGAATGAGTATTTATAGTAGTAGAATCATAGTAGATTTAAAACCCTAGTATAATATTTAATAAAGATACTTGTCTTATCATAAAATAATATTTGCTTATCTTTTAGAAATATCTTTATCCAAAATATTATTTGGTTTATCTTATAGAAATATATTTATCTTAATATCTCAAAATATTGCTGTAAAGATATAGTACAATCATAGATTAGGTAAACTAGAGAAACAAGCCTAAGGAGGCCGGATTCACCTAGCTCACGAAACCCTATGAGGCACGCATCCCTAGGTGGCACAAAGCTAGGTTTTCACGAAACCCTAGATGGCTCAAACACTAGATGGGCTAATTAGGTTAACAACAAATTGAGATAGAATATATTAGAAACCCTAGGTAGCATGACAACCCATAAGTTGTATTACTAACCAATAGAATCTCATAAATATATTCTCTATTAAAATTTTTGATAAATATATAAAAATACTCTTTCACTTTTGAAAACATTTCAAAACATTTTATTTCCAAAATCATGCATCAATATTTTATCATCCAAAGTCATAGACTAAAGCTATAACTTTTGAACATAAAATCTCTCGAATGGAATAGTTACCGAATGACGACCTATACTATCTAATCTTCACAAAGATCTTCAGTATACGGATCATCTCTTCATCTTGATCACAAAGACTCTCCATCTCGAGTCTTGTGTAGTTTTATGTAGATCTTGTTTGAAGCGATTTTCTTTAAAGTTATGCCTGGTTAGCTATAACTTCCATGTTCACTTCCAAAGTTATTCCTGAAGTTGTTATAACTTTGTCTCACAGACTTTATCAAAGTTATGCCTAACTTTGATCTCTCTTCTCATAATTGTTGCTAGCTATAATAAGACTAAAACACACAATTACACGCATATGATATATCGAGTAAAACATATTATTACGTAAACACATGTCATTATCAAAACTATGAAATTGGTCGAACAATTTTAGACATAACCGACATTGTTACAGCAAGAAATAGTTTTCAAATTGTAGTTTGTGAAATGCTGTAACAAGGAAAAGATCAGGAATACCGAATTTTGTAGTGACGTGGTAAGGGAGCCACTGCCTTGAAAACTATTTACCGGTACGACCGTGGTGACGATTAGCAGATGATCGGTAGTTCCCCAAGGATTTACACTACAGCACTCGAGCTTGCCCACTCAAGTCCGAGAGCTTTGGAACGATCAGAAAAACAGTACCCATAATTTATCAGTAGTATAAAGACAGGAGAAGAGAGGGAGAGATGTTGTGAGAATATATTTCTAAGTTGAGTATACTGCTCTATTTATAGGAAAAATAGAGCAGTTAGCAAGAGCAAAAACGTGCTCTATAAAACAGGAGTCAAGGGCATCAAAATAGCCCTCAACAGCTGAACTATAAACAGTCACATTTGACTGATTATACTCAAAACAGATACAGTAAATGTGGACACTCTACATTACACAAAGAAGCCCAAAAACAAGAGTAAAAGTGGGCCAGGGCCCGCACCGCAGGCTCATTACCCAAACCTAAACCGAAACCCGAGCCCGAGCCCGACCCGAGTCGGACCGGCGCGCGCGCGCGTGTTTGGACCCAAACCCACAGGCCCAATACTCTCAACAAAACCCTCTTTGTTCACTCTAATAACCCATTAAGACTAATGGGCAATATAAAGAGAAGAAACTCCCTCCTCCCCACCGATGTGGGATTGCTAGAAAAAGGAAAGACATGAAATGAAAGCCATCATTCCAACATATAGAAAAAGAAAAGCCGTCAAAAATGAAAAAACCAAACCAAACAAATATATGTAAAGAAGATTTATACCCATAATAACAATTTCGTGAAGAGTTATTGATATATTTGAAAAACTTTCATCCTCCTGCAATTTGAAAACACAAAAATAATAAATAAGTTTTTAATTAATTTAAGTGAAAAAATAATTTAGTTATCTATGTATACTTCACATACCTGATTTTTGAATAAAATGGAAATTATGACTGTTATGTAGTACTCAGGGGAAAGTAAAAAGGTTATCATTATATAAAGGTAATAAAGTTAAATAAATACGTTAAATTAATAACAGTTATGACAGAGAGATAAAAGGTTTGCATTCATTTTTTTTAGTATGTGTGTGTGTTTGTGATTTATAATTTTTTAAGAATTTTCTTTACTTATAATCATGTGACAAATGACAATTCATAATGCCTTTTTTTTTATGGTACATGGCTTAGTGAAATGTTTAGTCTTGCTTTTTTATAATATTGTATAGATGTGACATGAAAGTATCGAACTATTTGAAAAGTCAAACAGTGGTGCACAATTAACTGTATTAGTTGTATAGTCAATACATTCGTAGTCCGATTTTTTTTTACAATGTATAGTATGAAAGTACATGATTGTATTTTTATATTATATTTTTCATTACTTCCTCTTAACTTAGAAAACAAATAATATATTTTAAAACTCAATTCTTCAATAAAAAAAAATAAACCTCAAAATTAAATTTCACAATTAAATTTTTATTTCATTGATGTAAATCAATTTACTCATAAGACAAAGATTAATGTTTGTTATACTCACACATTTATGTTTATTTATATTTAATGTTCCAAATTCTTTTACATTTTTTTTTAATAATAGATGGTGATGATGTGGCTTCTTAAATCCATATTAAAAAGAAGAATGGTGTAATATGGTGCATTATCTTGCCTTTTAATTATATACTAGTTTCTGTACCCGCGAAAATCACGGGTGCGTTTGAGATTAATTATATAAGTTCATACATAAACGTGACCTCATTAGTTTGAAACTTCTTGACATCTTTGTTTTCTTGTGTTGCATATATAGACAAGCTTCATTTATTTTTGTACAAAACAAACCAACATAGTAACATTCAGTTTCGCATAAATTAAGACATTATACAGGTAATTAGATACATAATTGGCAAACATGTTAGTCGGTTTGGGTGTGACTCAGGCCAGTTTGGCGGATCAGTTCGTGTGTCCCATTTTCGAGTAAGTTTGGGTCAAGTTGAGTCATTTCAAGTTTGGAGTTTTTTTACCGGGTCAATTTTGGGTTAGACGGGTCAGATTTTTTTTAAGTCGAGTCCTTTCTCATGCCAATGATAAAAAGTGAAAAAAGTACATTATAGATTATTAAATATTTGTAGTTTATTATGTTAACTTAAAATAATATTAAGTGTGATTTCATATTAGCATTTTAAGTTATTTTGAGCCAATTAATGTTGTGTTTTGTCGAGTCATTTTCGAGTCGGATGGTTTTTATTTGGATTGAGTCAGTTACGGATCAATAAAGCTCGGACCATCTTCAGGTCGGGTCTGATCAGTTTGGGTTTCGGGGAGCATATTGGTGTTGTAGTTCGAGTCAATTTTGATGCTTCGGTCGAGTGAAACTTTTTAGGTTTTATTAGATGATCGAAATATGTTTTTTATGTAGTATTTTTTTCCCTTTGCCTTTGTTTTTCACTTATCGTAGCATGTGCTTTTGTTAGTTTTAATTAATTTATTTTTTTCCTCATCACAATACATTTTATATGTATTGCTGGCTAACATGACTATAAAAAGTTTGACGCATGATACTTTATATTATACTTGCAATACGGTATATAGTTTTGCTACGCTATATAATATTTGAAGACCTATGTGGGAAAAAATGTTTATAAAGCATTACTTTTTAAGCCCTTTTTATGTATCTAGCTCATTGAAATTGAGGGGTAAATATCAAAATAAGAGATAGCATTTATAAACAATGTAAAATTTTGAGTGACGTAATGTAATTCTTATTTGTCAAATACTCAATCTAATATTATTAATACCTCAAATTAAAAATTTAGTATCTATTTTGATGCTTTATTAATTTAAAACAAAAATATAATTTTATATTTGTTGTACACTAATTTGTATTTAATGCTTCAAATTTCTACAACTTTTTCCTTTTTCTTTTTAAATAATAAATGATGATGACATGACTTGTTTAAATGTTATTAGAAAGGGAAATGGTGAAATATGGTGCTTTGTCTTGCCTTTTTATTATATATATAAATATATAGATATATAGATGTGGTTCACTCATATATGGGTATTATATAGTTCTATTCACAACACTAAACAATATCATAATCATGTTTCTACATATGTCCATTCAAACTATGTGAACAACTATTATACTCCCTCTTATTCAATGTAATCTTCCCCTTTCATTCGGGCACTTGAATTAAGGAAATGAATTTGGACCACACAAAACACTCAACCCCACATACAATTAAATATGAACCACACAAACCACACAACCCCACATCCCAAAAAGGAAATAGGGAAGAAAACATGAATAACCCAAAGAGGAAATAGGGAAAAATACCCTGAATAGGAGGGAGTACTTCTTTCGTTTCAGTGGTTTCTTTACGTTTACTCTTTGCACAAATATTAAGGAGATGACAAAACAAGTGGGTAAGGGAGGCATTTGGCTATGAAAATACTTTAGTATCCCCTGGGGAAGGTACATCATATTCATTTTAAACTGGTTATAAGCTAGCTAGGTAGCACGGACACTTCTCCTATCCAGCCGTCCCGTGTCGGACACCGTGTCGGACACACGGACACACGGACACCTATAAACAAGGAGTGTGAGATTGAAAGACTAGAAAAGGTTGATTAGAAGTTGAGTTTGGGTGGGAAAATTGATTAGAAGATAAGTTTGGGTGGAAAATGAGAATAAATTATAGTCAAAGTCAAGTTTTACACTCAATTATCTACATTTTATATCAAATACTAATACAAAAATAAAATTGTGTGTTATTTATAACTATAAAATATATATTTTATTAAATTTAAATGTCGTGTCCCGTGTCCTAAGTTTCACGAGATGCCGTATCACGTGTCCGTGTCCGTGTCCGTGTCCGTTTTGGTGCTACCTAGGTTATAAGTGGCTAAAAGAAAGAAACGTAAATGATCAGTTGGAGCGGCCCAAAATGGAATAAATAAAGAACGCATTCGAACAAAGGAAATATTATACTACTCCCTCTATTCAACTCCAAACACAACATTTCTCTTTTACACGTTTGCCAATGCACGAATTGAAACGTAAATATCTCGAGTTTTACATTATAAAAAAATATGAAAATTTGATATACCTGTTGTATTTATAAAGGCGAATAAAACAAAATCTCATATGACCATATTTTATCTTACATATTGCAAAGAATCGTAAATATTCTCTTCATCCATGAATAGTGTCAAAAAAAGAAATGTGTTTGGAGTTGAATGGAGGGAGTACTAAATTTTTAATGTTGATTTACATAGCGATCGATATATTATTTATATATTCTCGTGCAACTTTGTAGGGGTTCTCAGCTAGTAACTTATCGAAAAGATTGTCGTTTATATCATTTTCATCATAAGATTACAGCTTTCGTTTAATGAAAATTGTGTAACTTAATGAAAATATTACTCCTTCCGTCTCATTCATTTGTTTGAATTTTATATTATTTGTGAGAGATATTTTAATCAAAAACAAACAAATGAAAGAATGGGCCCGTCTTACTATAAGACAAGCCTTCATTTTGTTTCCATATTAGTGTGTACTTTAAAGGTATATTTAATTGAATAAACTTATTCTTTTAATATAAGAGAGATTAAATATTCTCATTTCGTAGGTCATCTTTTATTAGGCCCGTCTTACTATAAGACTATTCTATCGGCAGTTACAATAAATGAAAGAATGGGGCCGGGGCCGGGCTGTCCAAATACACAAATAGTAGCAGAATTTAAATTTCAGGAGATTCCAGTCATACAAGAACGGTAAACAAATAAAGGCTACAGCTTCTGACCCATAATGGATCAAAAGTTAAGTTGTCATCAATTTTTGAAGCAGCTAGTCAGTGGTTCACTGACCTTTAAACTACCATAATCCACAAGGACCAAACAATCCCTAACCTTCCATCCTTGCTGATTTCCTAAGTTTTTCTAATCTTTATCATCAATATACAAACACAACAATCAACATTGCAATACAACGAGAAACAGCGTCAAACGAATCATTCAAGCCAACATAAGAAACTAGATACCTCCTAATTATCAATTGGACATAAGCAACGGCAAGGAAGACGTTGCCATCTCTCTTTCACTGTCATGTCTTTTCGAGAAGCGGAATGAGTCAAAGAATTGACCTTCACCGACATGGTGTTGCTTGCTTTCCATACCATTATTAGTCCCACTTGATATGCAACTCCATGTTTTACTATCAGAATATGAAACTCTGGCATCCTCATTGTTTCCGGTACTCCTATTGATGTCGTCTAACTGCCTCAAGAAACATTCCTCTATGACACTCAAAGAACCACCTTCAACATCATCTTCATGTTCATCAGCTAATTCATCACAATCAGAAGCAGGCCCCCTTGAGTCACAACTGGTTTCCATTTCTTGTTGGCTGTCATATTCTTCGTCACTCTCTTGACCCAAAGAACGAGATGACATTGGAGAATAGTCCCCAGTGCGAGATTCATCACGCTCTCTTAGTGTTTTTGTGATCAGGGTTTTCAGCAAATTCATGACTTGAACAGCGTGCATCAGAGCTGTCAATGGATCAGACATCTGTACAAGGCAATACTGTATTGATGAAACATAGGCTGACATACAGTTAAGCATAAATCCGAGTATAGCTGATTTAAATATAGGAAAATGATAAATACAACCCTTAGGGCTGTCTTTAAGGAGCTAAAAAAGGAAATATTCACTTAATATTGTCATTAATTGCATAAGTATTTGTGCAATTTTGACATCATTTCCTATATTAATGACATATATAGAAGTTTTTAATTCCTTAAATACAACCCTAAGGGCTGTTAAATATATTGTCCTGGCTATGCATAGATTCCACTTCCAATTCTTTCAATGGAGCCACAAACTAACTATTCTTAAGTTTTAGGTGACTATGCAATACACTGTCACACTTCTTTTTACTATGAAGTGATGGTAATAAGATAGTAATGAAGCGTATTCGTGCTGTAGACACAGGGGTAAAGCAAGAACTTGCAAAACAAACAGAGGCTCAGGTAGGCTTGCTTCGCATAGGCGCAAAAGAGTGGGAAATTTTATTGACCCCAAAGGTAAACAGTTGAACTTGAATATGACCCATATGACAAAACTGACCCAATGCGATCAAGAGTTTCGTATCACTTACTCACCTTTTCCCTTTAATGACCTGATAATAACACACCGAAAAATACCTAAGCCCGAAATGAGCCAACCTAACTGGCAGAATACAAACATACTCAAATGAACCAAGTTTAACGGTTGTACCTGATCCGCCTAGATACATCGGACCCTCAATTACCGTGCCATTTATGTGAGCCTTTGAGGCGTTAAGTTAATGTTATTGTTGTTATTATTCTGGTTAGTAATCATTTACCTGAGTCATGTTAGGAGCAAACACCATTGCAATGTTTCTTGCGTTCATCTTGTTGAAATCCTCTTCTTCCACCACGTCAGCCATAAGATCGATTGCCCAATTGAGTAACGCAGCTTCAGTGGGTTTGAGCTGCTTCACTAGCACATAATAGTCCTCTTCACTGTTACATTGAAGAACTTGTTCTGGTGAAAGTCCATCAAGTACTCCAGAAGGAAGCTCTCGGAACCACGTCTTAATAAGCCCAGCTAAGCAATGAACATCCATGTCATCAGGCACAATACCCCTATTGAGTTGGTCCCTTATCCGTTCTTCTTGGCCATTTTCGGGGTTTATACGAAATATTCCTTCTGCCTGCATAAGAAATAGAATTTCCAAACCAAACAAATTAAGAACATGCAAATTAAACTCTTCATCGAGATCATTTTTCACCTTCTTTTACCTGCTACAAGTTCTATTGCTTAATCAATAGTTTCGTACCTTAAGACCACTTTGGGAGTACAGTCTCTCTTGGAGCAGTAAGAGTATGATTGGAACACTATTTCCTCTGGAATCATAAGAACATTGCATTGATTCTGCTGAAACACCAAAGACACTAGCACTGCAGATGATAACCAGCATAGGTACGAAATTAATTCAAATTACGTAATTAACCTCCAAGCAAATCGGAACACAGATTATCACCGTTTTACAGAAACAAACATAAGCAAGAAGCCATTAATTGGTTTCCAAGTTAAGTCCATTTTAGGGAGCATTTCCATTCCCTTTTCGGTCTTCATTTATTTTTAAAATCTCTCTAATAAAGTAATTAAACCAATTTTCTGTTGCTCATTTACTTTCTTTAGTTCAAAAATTTAGGAAAACACAGAAAAATTATTAAGATGGGACCAGTGAAGCAAAGAGGAGGAAAAAGAACACAAACAAGTGAGATCGGGGACAACAAAAAATCCATCGTTGCTTAAAAAATATCTAGTTTTCAGCTTGTTTTGTAATCTTGACAATTTTCTACTTCTTATTTATCCAGGTGCTTGGTACAAGTTCGGACGTATAGATGCTTTTATTAATCAAACCATTCAACTTCAGTTCCGCTTCAAAAGGTTATCACACTCACAATCTATTAATCTAACACTAAGATTGCGGGTGAGAAAGTCAATTCACCACGATGTCACGAGACGACTCTTTAGTCTTTACCGATCTCACAAGGGTAAGCAACAATTTACACTTTATCGATATAGTTGAGCAATTAAAGTAGTTTAATTCAGTGTATTGATTTCTACCATCAAATTATTCAAGTGAGTTGTTAGAAATTTGAATAATTTTACCAACTGAGAGGGGCCAGAGATTCATTGCAGCCAATAAATGAAATAAAGCTCCCAACAACTCTTACAAAGTAATAGCAAACTTACATGAAAAATGACAGCATAATATTTCATTATTTCGATATAAAATTAATCTCAAAAAAAAAAAACAATATAACTCCTTTCAAATTTTAATGTCTACTTGAAACTCTTAATTTTTTTAGAAATTAACTATCGACTTTCTATTTTGAGGGTCGATTTTCAATCTCCCATCATTATTTTAAAACTCGACCCAAAATAAAATATAAGTTTGAACATTGTGAATCATACAACAGACTCAAAAACCCTAAATTACCCATATAAGAAAGTGCATGACACAGGTAGAATTCAGCAATTAATTAGCATGAAATTTGAGCTAATAATTAAAAAAAGGAGTAATAAATATACCTAGCACTAGGGACTTTTTTAGGGATTTGAACTTGGAATTCAAGAGGAAGACCAAGGAAACCCTGAAAACGATCAAAAGTGACATGTGTAATATGTTGGACGTTAGTAGGCCAACCAATATCCATATCTAAATGATGAACACTTGAAATCACATCTTCATTTCGATCAACACGGCAATAAACCATTGATTTCCTAATTGCAGCAACAAGTAATGCCACTATTGAAACCTGCTCATTTTCTTCTTCTTCATGTTGTTGTTGTTCATCACATTCCTTTCTTCTTTTAGTTGTTGTTGTTGTTGTTGATGGACTCTTTGTTGCGCTTCCACCACCGCATCCTCCGCCTCTTCCTACCATTATTATGCCTGTCATTACTATTTCTCACTTTCTCTCAGTAAACTCAGATTTGAAATGCATACGTTTGTTATAAGAGAAAGAGAAGAGAAGTGTTTATTTATGCTTTTTTTTATTGCTTTTTTGGGGATTCCTTTTTGTTCTTCTTCTTGGAGTTCAAACGGCCACTCGTATTCAAATTTTCACAAGGACCTACATATCTACAATACCCTCTTTTTTTTTAACTCCTACCATTTTTAACTTCTTAAACACTAGTATGGCCGTATGGGTGTCTGGTCCTGCCCGGGCTACATCTATTTGTCATTAAAATTTATTTTAATTAAATATACTTTAAAATTGAATAAATTCTACCATTCTTAACTTCTTAAACATTGACGAGCTAGAAGTCGTGTGCCCACTAACGTAAATTTATTGTGTTATTTTAGTGTGTTTTGTGTGATCTAAATCTATTTTCTTGACTTTTGTGACCAAAAAAAAAAACAAGACAATGACTTGGAGAGAGTATTTATTACTCGACTAGACCACTAAAATAGTAATATAACAAAAGTGAGGACCGAACCCACAAGAAATGTACTCGTATAAGTTAATTAAAGTGTCTAAGAGCATAGAATAAAGTAACCAATTTGGGGGAGGGTTGTAACACCCGTAATCTTAGTCGTTATAATTTAATAATATTATATTACTATTAGTTAATTTAATTTTAGCTTTAGATTAGAATCTAGTTAGTTGGCAATTTCTGTGTCTAATCTGTCAAATCCGAGTCCATAATCGGGTTCTACTCGGAATTTCATTTGAGTTATGCCTTGTGTCACATATTGGGCCTTTTCCATTCTCTACTCAATCAACTTAGCCCATATTCTATTCATTTTCCACTCTAATTTTTTAGCAAACATATCACTTCTTCATCCTCACCAAACCAAAACCCTAAACTCTCTTCCACCATTGTTGAGGCTTGAACCCTTCAAGCTTCAAACTACCACAACTCACTCAATTTTTACTCAAATCTCTTACCTCTTAGCTCTTTCTTTCTCTTTTTTTCCTCTCTTTCTAGTAAAAATAAAAGTCTTATCTTGCTCACTTTCGTTTTCTCATCTTTTTCCAAGGTGAAATTGTTCATCTTTTATGTCGAATTTTGTAGGAGGATACCTTCAAGATCCCGACAAGGACTACTACTTAGTGGAGGAAGAGCTAGAAGATGAGTGAAGACGCAAAAAAGGTAACAGTGAAGGGTTACTCGATATTAATATGTGTCTTAAGTGTTAATTGTAGTTTTATTTAGTGAAAGATGAATTCTTTGCCTTAATTTTGAAAGTCCTAGACCTCTAATTAGACTCTTTTAATTAGTTCATTAAATTACATTAACTTAATTATTTAGGATTTAGTTATCATGCATGCAAATATAAAAACAAAAATATAAAGATAAGATAAAATTTTCTTACATTGAAATTTTGGTATAAATGGGCACAATAAGAAACTCTTTTCTTATAGTTCTTGAGCATATCATTAGAGGATGATCATCCATAAACTAACCTCCAAAGTAGAAGGTCTCATTCTTGTTGCACCCAAGAATCCACCCAAAAAAAATCTTAGCTTATTATTAACTAGATAATAAGTAAGAAACAATATTAGTAATTTTGTTGTATTACTACCAGGGGCGGACGCAGGAATTATAGGCATGGGGGGCACAATTAAAAAAAAACAGTACGCTAAAAAATAGACACAAAGAGAGTACACAAATTTATTAAATAAAATTCATCGTCTACATTACATATCAACATAACTTCAATAACTTCATCAAAATCTAAAGATCTAACGCTTAGTCTAAAACCATCCGACGAGATTACATACATTGGTAGCGCTTAATTATATCATCATCAGTCACTTGTACAAAATAATCTCGCTCAATAAACGTGACCAAACAATGATTCAACAATGCATCTCCTAATCTATTTCTCAACTTATTCTTTACAAACTTCATAGAGGAGAAGACCCTTTCCACACTTGCCGTTGCAACCGGAAGTAGCAAGACAAGCTTAAGTAACAAATAAACATAGTTATATACAATATGTTTTTTTGTTTCAACAAGTATATATCACCGAAAGCTCACCAAGGTTCTTCAAATGATGAAATCTTGAATCCTTCTTCATATCACTAATATAAATATCAAGTTGACATTCAAGACGCATTATATCAACACTTGTGAACTCTGTAGGATAAAATTCGGCAAGTTTCTTCAATTTTAGCTTGTTAAAAGAAGCAAATACATTTTCTGGGCTCAAACATGCCATACACAAAAGCAACTCCTTGCTTGTTTTATCAAAACGGCTATTTAGCTCTTGAACTTTTTTTATCAATAACGCACATAAAAAATTTAAACCCAGTATCGTAGAAGGTTATCAACTTTATGAAGAAGACGTCTAGATCTTCCCGGAGGAGCATAAAAATCACTCATGTTAGGCACTTCAACTTTATGTTTTACACAAAAGTTACATACCGTCTCAAAGAAGTTGTTCCATCCATCATCTCTCATAATTTGCAAATGATCCTTGGTCAAATCCACAAGAGCCATCGCATTAACAATGTCTTGGTCTCTTATTTGTAATGCTTGACACAAATCATTAGTATACCCAAAAATGACTCTCATAAGATGTAACATAAATATAAACTCAAATGACTCAATGTGATCAATTGCAATTTGTGCTTTTGCACGATCATCTACACATTTTGAAGATGCTCCAATTTCCTCAAGAACTTCAATGGCGGTAGAGTATAATGCAATAAGATTCATGATTGAATTGAAATGAGAACTCCATCGAGTATCTCCCAGCCTACTTAATCCAAGTTCTTGATTCAAACCTCGTCCACTTTCAACTTCACCCAATCCTAATGCTTCTAACAATTTTCGAGCTTGAACCTTTTTTTAGCATCGGCATTCTCTTACAAGATGACCCAATAAAGTTAAGCACAATTCCAAGATGCATAAAAAATTTGGCACATTCACAATTTTGTTTAGCAACAGCTACAAGAGTAAGTTGAAGTTGGTGAGCAAAACAATGAACATAGTAGGCACAAGGGTTATTCCTCATTATCAAGTTTCTTAGACCATTAAACTCACCTCTCATATTACTTGCTCCGTCATACCCTTGACCACGAATATTTGACATACTCAATGAATGATTCTCAAGTAGTTCTTTTATTGTGGTCATAAGTGTCATACTAGATGTATCATCGACTTTCACAACACCAAGAAATATTTCTTGTACATATCCCACCTTATCAAGGTAACGCAAACAAATGGCCAATTGCTCTTTTTAGATACATGACTAGACTCGTCGGCTAATATCGAAAATAAATCATTATTAAGATCTTCAACAATTAGTCTAGTAGTTTCTTTGGCAAAACATTTGATAAGGTCTTTTTGAATAGAAAGAGCAGTCGCTTGGTGGTTCCCGGGAGCATTACTAAGAACAATTTTAGCAACATTTTCACATTTTCCAGCAAGCCATTCCAAAAGTTCAAGAAAATTTCCCTTGTTGTTAGAACTTGCACTTTCATCATGACCTCGAAATGCAAGACCTTGTTTCAAAAGATATCTCAAACATTGGAGTGAATATGTCAAGCGAGCCTTGTAAATAGCCTTAGTGTCGCTACTTACTTTGTCAATTTTTTCCATAATAGACGTCTTTTGATTTATAAAAAAGTTATATTTTTCTCTAGCTTCATTGTGAAAACTACCAACTCGACCAACATGTTTATCAAAAGATTCAATTGCTTTTTTCCAATTATCATACCCCCCGTCCACAAATGGATCATGTCCGGAATTATTTGTGATATCCTTGAACAAATAGCAATAGAAACAAAAAGCCGCATGTTTGGATTCACTATATTCAAGCCAATCATATTTAGTAGACCACTCATATTGAAAACGGCGCATTTTCTTACCTTGACGTCTTTTACGGAAATTTGTATTTGGTTTTGGACTACAAGGTCCCTTGTCGATAAATCCTCTTCTTATGATATCTTGATCATTAACCGGATAAGACAAAATCGGCTTCCGATTCCCCGGATCATGCGGTAAAAGATCAACGTCAAGGTCATCAACTAGCTCTTCTAGCTCTTCTTCAGAAGGCACAAAATGAGACTCAACTTCGCTTTGATTGCCTACATTATTTGTTGTGGGTGAAGGATTCGTTTCATGCTCATGCTCATTTTGTTCGACTTCTTGAATTGGTGTGAGAGATGGCTCCGTATCATGTTGCTCATGCTCACTTTGTTCATCAATTTGTGACAACGGGGAAGATGATGAAGTAGGTTTATGTGACTTTCTTCCTTTACCCCAATAGTCTAGTATACTTTTATTCTTCATCTTGAAATGTTTAACTAATTACAAAAAAAATGTCCTTTATTTGACAATAGCAGGCACTCAGGTAGCATCAATTGCGGATTAAAAAATTGGCAGCAAAAAACGTCCTTGTTTTGTTTTTATATAAATCTTAGACTTTATCAATTACTTAAGTGTGTTAAGATTAATTTCTTATACTCTCATATATATATACAGAAATTCTAATTAAAGGCGAACACTATTCGTCACAAACTAAAGACGGACACTATTATTTTTATTATACCAGTTAACAGATACAATTATACAATTATACAATTATACATTATACAATTATACAATTCAATATAGTCTAGTATACAAATACAAGTATTAAGTATACAATTATACATGAATCACACATTCACACCCAACACCTTATAATCAATTATATCAATTAGGGTTTGGGATTTGGGGAAATTTTAAAATTGGAGAAAAATACTTCAATACTTACATGAGTGTCGCCGGAGTTGATGCGCCGACGGAGGCCGGTGGCCGTGAGGTTTGACGGCTCAGGCGGTTGTTGTAAACTTGTAGCAAGGATGGTGATTGTTCTTTTTTTTTTTGTGATAAGAAGCAGTTTAGTGAAAAAAAAAACCGTGTAAACTTTTTTTGGATTTTAATTTTTTTTTTATGGGGTGCACGCGCCCCACCTGGCCCCACCCCAAATCCGCCCCTGATTACTACACTAGTAATATGTAGAGAATATTAGTGTATAGATTAGTTTTAGAGAGATGTTGGAGGTTTTAGAGAGAAGTAAGCAAAATAAGTATAAGAAATGAAGTGAATGAAATTGGACAACAATATTCAATATAAAGGCCAATATGGCCGGCCATGAGCTCCAAGTGAGCATTATTTAGCTTATTTTTATTCTCATGTAAATAGGTAGTGTGTGGGATTGAATATGATGATGTTCATGTGTCATACATGTCATAATCATGTGTTGTAGTGTAGATAAAGGAAAGAAAAACCATAATTGTTTTTTCCACTTACACATTTCGGCTCCCACTAACAAATGTGGTCCATTTATTTTTGATATTTGTCCCACAAATACTTATAATCATATGTTTAATTATCTTGTATAATTAAGTGTTAATTTGATCATATAACAATTATATGACTCAAATTAATAAATAATATATACTTAAATTTTAAGTGATATTTTACCATTATATCAATATATAATGGGTCCCATGTAACACCCGCAAATGTACCCTATTTTTAAATTAAAAATATTATACGGATACTTTTCAGTGTAATTTTAGATTTAGTCTAGAGTTTAATTTCCCGTGTCTAATTTAGCAAATCTGAGTTCGTATTCGGACTTTACTCGAAATTCCGAGTGAGTTACGCCTTAAGGCGCTTTTGGGCTTTTTCCATAATTTCCCACTCACCTTATATCCCCTTATAACCCTAACTCCCTCACTCACTTTTCCACTTACTCTCTTCTTCCTCACCAAACCCCCAAAACCCTAACCACCATTTTCTTTCTCAACTCAAGCTTCTCATAACACAACCATTCCTCACTCAAATCTCCTTATTTTCATCGTAATCTTCCGCTCTCATCGTCCTCTACCTTATGTGGTAATAATATTACCGTCTTTCTCATTTTCAATTTTTCCGTCTTTCTCAAAGGTGAATTATATTCATCTTTTGTCGTCTTTGTATAGGTGGAGACCTTCAAGACCCCGATAAGGATTACTATCTAGTGGAGGAAGGCTTAGAAATCGATTGAAGACGCGTAAAGGTAACGGTGAAGGGTTACTCGATATCAATACGTGATTTAATGTGTTTTTGATGTTAGTAAACGTAATTAGAATATGATGATTATTTTTAGAATTTGTGTTTGTTGTAGATGGTTGTTGTTTGTTGATAATTGTTGATGATTGTTGATAGTTGATGATAGTTATTATTGCTTGTTGAAGTTTAAGGTTGAGCTATGTTGATTCACGGGTGAGTGTTGTTCCCAGCCGGCCGACCGGCTGGGGACGCAGCAGAAGTAAAGTTTGCATTTTGGTGTTGTGTTGTTCCCAGGCGGGTGCCCGGCTGCCGGTCCCCCTGACTGGCTGGGACCTCGCTGTATTTTTGATGGTTTTTGTTTGTTAATGAAGTGCCAGCCGACTAGCCGGCGGCCGGTCCTATGAACCGGCTGGCACCCCCTGTGGTCTTCTTTCATTTGTTTCTTATACATTCATTTATAATAGTTTGTACGGTTCGTTTATCGTATAAATTTACGTATTAGCATTAAATATTCATGTTTAGAATATATGATATCCCAATCGCTTGTATCGCATGTTTTGTGACGATTTTTCATATACCCCCCTTTGAGTCGGTTTTACATATTTTATGATTTGAGCACTAATTGCTAAGTGCTATGAACTCTCATTCCCCGGCTACCTTCTCGCTCGTTAGACTGAAATGTCGGAACGATGAGATGTGTCCTTAATGCTTAAATGTATGTTTTAGTGGGGATATGACGACGTTGTTGAAGGCGAACGCAATGCGTTGATCGACCCGGCCGTCAAATATCGTATACTTGCAAGGTGGTGTCATTGCATGTAGCGTACCGCTTGTTTATGATGCTTGTGCTCTTTCCGCCACTTTCGTGAAGGTTGACCGAATTTGGGGTATTCGGCTTAGTGTTTAACCGAGTCTTGGATGCGAAATGTGTATCGCATGTCGAATCGGAATATGTTATTTCGAGAGTCTGGCCAGGTTTAGACTAGGATCGGATATTTATATCGTCGTCCTCCCAGGAGGATTTGAGTCTACATAGACGAAATTTTAATCGTGTATGTGTTCCGGGAAATATTTATCCCGTGGATACGAATTGATCATACTTGCTATGTACATGGTGCTAGTGCGTGTCATTAACCGTGAGAGATAATGTTACCATATTCGTATGTTTGGACGGATGTTTATATGTTGATTATTTGTGACCGTTGGGTGACTTGGCGTGGTTTATATGTCGAGTCTCTACCTTATCAAGTATATGCCGCTAACGGTGAGATGCAAGCCCTAGTGAGTATATAGTTGCATAATGGTGTCTTCCCCGAGTCTGTTTATAATCTGATGCGTACAGTTTATATGTCGAGTTCTATCTTATCAAGTATATGTTGGAGTAAGTGTCCTCAACAATAGTGCGATCACAAAATATAAATCTCGATAATAAGAATACAAAGGGATGATGAATATTATAGTCAACTGGTCAACATAAATCGGTAACGATTGACTCAATTGAGTTTGACGTTACTGTCGTATGACGGTGGTGATCAGTTGATCCCTTGAGGTCACACCTAAAGGACAATCCCCAAATCATGTACATTAATTAATTGTATAGTGATACAGATTAATTAATCCCTTAATTTGAACAAGTTTAAAGTGAGAATTATATCTTATTGTAATATGATTAAATAAGATTCATTTTGGTAATTTAATTGTTATATTACTAAGAATGCATTATGTTTATGAAACATTTGAGATAAGTGAAATTGGTCGATTATAATTACAAACTGTTGTAGATTATATTAACCAAATATGATATGACCCATTTTATTTACATGTAATTATAAAATGTGACTTAAAATGTTAAGTCTAATTTATTTGTTATGAAATTGCATTTAAATTAGTTAAATGTACATTTATAAGCCTAATTACATGTTACATGTCACATGTCACATATGTGACAAATGACAAATTACAAAAATAAAATGGACACCCATTTTAAGTTGGAAAACCGGTTGGGAGGGTATAGGGTAGAGGTTTAGGTATTATTAGTTGTTCTAATTAAGAATTAGACACAATAATTAAACCTAGACCTAGACTATAAGCTATTGCATTGTTAAGAACAAAAGCAAAAGCAAAACCCTTCCCCATGCCTATTGTGGCCGGTTAGGTCTTGCAAAAATAAGAGGTATTTTTCCTTCTTATACACTCTACATCATCTCATAAGGTGTAGCCAACTTATCTCTCTATAATCTCTACTCTCACACTAGAAATAACTCAAGAAGTTTTATCATAAACTTGAGTTCTAATTATCACATAATATTACTAGTGTAGTAATAAGAGTTATTTGATAAATTATTAAGGGATACTACAATATATACTAGTGTAGTATTTTGTAGTGTAAAAGGGGTTTGTCTTGGTGCAACTAATTGGAGTGTTCTTACTCTAAGAACTAGGAAATCATCCATATATTTTGAGCTCAAGAACAAAGTAGGAAGGAGTCCTATTTTGTGCCCAAAAATCCGTTTAAATCAATGTAAGGAACTATTTATTCTTCCTTATTTGTTTTTATGTTATGCATGCATAAGATCTAAATAGTTTAAGAGTAAACTATTTGTAATATGATATTAGAAATGTTTAATATTGAGTTTAAGAAACTTACAAGCGGTATCAAGAGCCAAGGTTGTTGCATGCATAATCGATTTTCAGTTTTTTCGAGTTATTGTAACTTAAAGAAAACTAGTAATTTGTGTTTTATTAGATAAAACCACAAAGTTATTTGCATGTCAATATATTATGGTCCTAATATGATTTTAGGTCATTTTGATGATTTATGGAAATTTATAGTGCTCAAATATGATTTTTAGTGTTTTTATTACATTTTAATGAGTAAAATGATGTTTAAAATGCTAAAAATAATTAGACTTATCTTCTGACATTGAAATATTTACACAATATTACACTTGCATTTTACGTACTGTATGTACAATTTCGTGTGAACTGGACTTATTTCGTATGATTTATGATTTTTATATGATAAAATGAAATAAATAAAGGTCAAATGGTTTAGAATACTTCCGCTTTGAATCTGACTATGATATTTTAGTATGTTGTCACATGAATATTTTACTCTTAGACTGGAAATTTTGAGACTAATTTTATTTGTCTTGCATGATTTATGAATTTTTAATGTAAAAATGGCATAAATAGTAACTAATTTAGCAAATATAGCTTAAATAAATTTCATGTCAAGAGAAAATTGTTCCTGGTTGAATAAATGTCCCAAATTTCAGATATAAAGTTGAAAATTTAATATGATTAATTTTTGCATGCTTTATGTATTTTATTTGATAAAACCGATAAAGCGCAACCACTTTTCTCAAAAACCGATTCGAAATTTTTAAACCATGATTTTTGACATTATGAGTGTCATGGAAATGTTCCAGAATGTACAAAAATTTAAAATTCAAAATTTGAAATTATTGTAATTAAATTTGGATTTATTTGATTAAAATATGATTTTAAAAGTCTAATATGAGCAATTATATAACAACAAGTTGAATTATTGTCAAAAATTGAGTGATGACTAATTTTTGAGGCCTAAATGAGTTGGGATAATTAACTTGGACTTAAATATGATTTAAGTATTGTTTGGTGATTTTAAAGTGTTATTATCACGCATTTCCGTAAAACCGGGTTATATTCGATATAAACCGTTAATTAGGGCGATTTGGCATTTAACATGAGCATGTTTTATACATATTATAATGCTGCATTTTATTTATGAATGTCATATTTTCAATTTATGAATGTCATATTTTGGTTTATGTAATTTGGAATTATGTAATTTTTCCTTGTATGGCCTTAGTTTTAATCGATATTGCCCGAAATGTAAGGGAATATGGATTCGGTTGTAATTAAATGTGATTTCGTATCACTTTTATTGTATTATTTAACAAATGTATAATAGGAAATTTGTAATTTTATTATATAATTTGTAATTATTTGTAGTACCGGAGTTTCCCAAAGACGGTGCCATTCGGAAAGGAGTTCCGAGAGAGACAGTGACCTTGGGAGGCGTGCTTATGAAGTTCAAGGGACCAAAGGAGTTGGTTTCCGAATTTGTAATAGAATATATGATTTTTTATTCTAGGAAAGGCCATAATAGGAGTTTTATTTTTTATGCTTGCATTTTTATTTAATATGTTTGCATGCATTGCCAAATCGCCATAACATGACATGCATATTTCATCGAGTATTCGACCATGTCAAATTAAAATAATCATTAATTCATCGATTTAGTTCACTTCAACATGATAGATTATGATTTGACATGACTTCTCATAATAAATAATTGAGATCAAGTCTTACCAAATGTAGAACCCATGAATCCCAATTTCGCAAGGAAGTAGGCTCGGCTCACCAGGGTGCTAAACTTGTTACGTTGGGTAAGTGGGGTAATAAATGTTATTATTTCGAAATTTGGATTGAGCTCAACGGAAGTATTAGCGACCGTAGCCGCATGTGTTCCGGGCTTAAGATAAATATTAAAGTAATATTATCGACCGAGAGTTTTAATGTAGAATCGATTAAAGAGTTAATCCACCGAATTATGTTAATAAGGGATGAATCGGCTTACCGTGCCCAATTTGATATGAATTTGGATCTCGGAATCATTTATAATAGTTGGGTAGAGGTCACTATTTAAATGTTAAAACTTGTTTAAAATGTTTACAAGTATTTAATTCGATAAATGTTAACATTTCCTTTATGTCTAAAAATTTGTAGTTAATATTGTTTATTCACAATGGCAAATGCTAATTCATCCACCACCACCTATGCTCCAATTCTCACGATTGTCTCATGGCTTTGATCCTTCATGGATCGATGCAAGTTAGAAAAGAATGGCGCTAATTTTACCAATTGGGATATGCAACTTCGCTTGGCCGCGGCGGGTGACGACAGGTTTCGTTACCTTACCAAGGCCTCTCCCACCGCACCTAATGAAAGGTCAACCGCCACGCAAGGCGAGCCTATGAGGCTAGCCACAAAGAGTCCGCCACGATCAAAAATATTTTAATCTTCTCGTTGGAGGCCGATCTTTAAGGGAGTGCCATAAGATGAGCACGGCCTATGAGATCTATGCCAAGCTTGTGACCATGTTTTTTCACAAGCTCCTAGGATCTTACAATATAAGACGGCTTCCACATTTTTCAACATGAACCTAAAAGAGGACCAAAAATTAGCCCTCATGTACTCAAATTGATTGAGCATGTTGAGACTCTTAAATTGCAAAGGGTGACCATTCCCGAACAACTCGTTATCGACCGAGTCTAACATTCCTTGGGGAAAATCAAAGCACATGTGAAGTTTAGGGTAAACTACAATATGCATAACATAAGAAACCTCTCTTCATGAAATGCACAAGATGCTTGTGCAAGCCGAGAGAGACATGGGCTAAATGTTAGCACCTCCAAGAATGTACTCCATATTAATAATAAGAGTAAAGGGAAGTTCAAGAAAGGTGGTAGTAAAGGGAAGAAGCCCCCCACCTTCAAGGGAAAGGGTAAAGCTATTGAGAATAGCTCTCCCATGCCCATAAAGGATGCCTCCAATGAGGAAAAATGCCATTATTGTAATGGCGTAGGGCATTGTAAGAGGAATTGCTCTAAGTATCTTGGAGATCTTAAAACTGGAAAGATGTTTCAGTTGGTAATTTATCCCTATCGTTTATGTTATGATCTCAACTTTGGTATATAGATACAAGTTTTGATTCTTACCCTATTTAATTGTAATTAGGGCATCCTAGCAAGGATAAAGGCAAGGACAAGCAAGCCTAAGAAGGCTCTTCAAGGGAAGCTAAGGTAGCTACCCATGATTGAAGACCTATGGAAGCTTGGTCTCATTTTGAATTGTCAAAATTTTGGGATGTATTTTGAGACATTGTTTTTAGAACTTTTATAATTTCCTTGTTTGACATGGAAATTTGTTTAATTCCTTTTATTGACATTGGTTGTAATTGGATTTAGTGACTTGGTTCTCAACCCAAGTCATTCGGTTTGTTGAAACTTTTTAGTTCTAAAAACTTATCATCATACTATACTTGCACAAATAACATAAATTGTATCGACTCAAATTGATCATATTAGTATTATGATGATTGGATCTTTATAATAAAAGGCTAAGAATTCGATTCTCACTTTGAAAGATCAATTGCTAAGTCAAAACTGAGTTATTGAACTCAAAGTAGGGAGTCTACCAAACTAATTGGCATCACCACTTATAAAGATTGTAATTGACATGAATATGAGTACACCTCTTTAGCTTATAGAACTAGTCTATCTCGAAGCTAAGATTCGATGTCTTTACGATGAAATCTTTAGTAGATCACTTAAGGTCATGTCGTGATACTTCTACCTCCCTCACGAGTATGAGTACAAAATTGTTTGTGGCTCATAAGGCTATCTTTATGGAAAATAGTTGTATTTTCTAAAGATAGAGTGGGAGAAAATAAGCCACAACGAAAACCTAGTTAGGAACTAGTGAGGAAACCAAAAGAAAATGATCTTAGGTTGGACTCAAGACTAGTGAGGAGACCAAAAGAAAGCGTTCTTAGGTGAATCCTTAGACTAGTGACGAGACCAAAAGAAATTGTTCTTGATATAATAAGATTATGATCTATGAAGTGGAAGTACCTAAAAATTTTGAATTTCGATTTTCTTAAAGAGACTTATGAAACTATTTGGAATCTATGCAAAGAAAATGTTTTATTTGGAGTTGTCCAATTGTAGTTGCATGGATAGACATGTAGATGTCTACAAAAGCCAAGTTAATGCGTAACTATGCTTAGATCCAAATCATCAATGAAATACCTCATAATAGGTGTGTACAAGATACACATCAAAACCACATGTCCAAATAGGGATTTGGAATAGGATGTGTACATGACACAAGCCTATTGTATGTATCTACCTAGAGGTTATGATGATCTTTTCTATTATAAGATATAAGAAGGGTTTCACTCGAATTGTCGAAAACTCATGTATAGACATGAAATTCAGTGGGAGTTAAAGTCATGTATAGACATGAAGTTAACTGTAGTTTAAGTTTTCATGTAAAGACATGAAGTTCAGTGGGAGAAATTGTTTTCCACGTGAATGACGTTTCACTCATTAAGAGTGACGTATTCATATTACCTTTTTGAAAGGAGTGGTTGGATTTTAATGTTGGATGAAAGAGGGCAACATGTATACTAAAATCAAAATCTATTGTGGAATAGAAGATTTTAGCTTGGCATTTAAAAGGTATCTTATATCGATAAGATCCATAATCTATTCAACAAGTTAAATAGGTTGTTTATGTTGATAAAAGTGGGATCACTATGAAAGGGTCATAGTCATCCACTGAACCTAAGAATTGTTGATCACATGATACCGATCATGTATGCCATTACATGCACATACCTAAATGAATTGTATGCTAGGAGCATGACAAGCCCATAACAAATCAATCCATATGAGTGTCATTGGATAGCCTACAAGAACATCCATAGAGTTCTCGAGGAGAACTAGGGATTCATTCTTGTGTTTGGTAGAGATAATTGGGATATGTGGTAAAGGTTACACAAACCCAAATTTCCAAACTTATAAGGATTTATCGAAATCCTAGGCATACTTTTGTTATATAAAAGAAGCGAATAACTGAAAGCATGATTGAAGAGTCATAAATTTTACAAATAGAGACCTAGTACATTATGATGAGGATAAGGTGGCATACAAGGATCTAATGGTAGATCCTTACACCTAAATACCAATCAGTTATCATGATAACGAGTGGGAGCATCTTTCAAGTTAAAAAGCCCAACACTAGATAGAGATCTAGAAATGTACGTAGATGAATTCATGTTATTAGGAATAACGTTGGATGGAAGGAAAAAGCAATTCACAAGGTTGGAATAAATGAATATATGGAATATTCACTACCCAAGCCTTTATTGCATTTAACAAGATCGTCATGAATTGTCATGGACGAAATAAACTTTAGATTATAAGATATGAAGCAATAACATTGTGTTGATTGTTCATATATGATAATCACATTTATCGTTTGAGTTTCTAAAACTCGTTTTGTGCTTTGTTATATCCAAATGGATTGTAGAGATAATTTTTGGACTCCATTAAAGTGGACAGGATTAACATAGCATTGGCCCCTAGTTGCTTATATGAGGTGACGTCTCCAAGTGACTAGATTGTGGTGCGATTGATGGCAAGTTCAAGTGTCATAGTGTCATAAGGGATGACCAATCGATCACATAGACAGACTGTAAGGGACAATCTGTCGGGCAGTGACCGGTTATAGAATTCTGGCAATTCTTGTAGCCTGGCCGTGGCAAGAGCTACTAGTATTCTTTCTGAGTCAATTCTTTGACTAAAGACTGTTCGCCTAAGGTGGCATAGTTTCAGAATGACTTTGATTTATGCTATACGAACTTCGTAACTGGGGTCAAATGAGCATCTTTTGGGTCATGATGAGCTGTGGCTATTCGAAGAGAATAGTGCGATAGGAATTGTCCACCCCTTGTCAGGGTTGTTTTAAATCTCAAGGCCACTCGAGGAGGAGTAAGCTGAAAATGCGTGGCCACGCTCGGAAGGTATCTATGATAGATAACTCCGGTCAGACAGTTACTCTCCAGATCGAGGAAACCACTCTTGATATGATCAAATGCAAGTACGACCTGCAAGACACCTTGCATTGAGTGGGAGATTGTAATTGGATAAGAGAATTGGTGACGCACACTTGTCTTGGACAAGTGGGAGATTGTTGGAGTAAATGTCATCAACAATAGTGCGATCACAAAATATAAATCTCGATAATAAGAATACAAAGGGATGATGAATATTATAGTCAACTGGTCAACATAAATCGGTAACGATTGGCTCAATTGAGTTTGACGTTACTGTCGTATGACGGTGGTGATCAGTTGATCCATTGAGGTCACACCTAAAGGACAATCCCCAAATCATGTACATTAATTAATTGTATAGTGATACAGATTAATTAATCCCTTAATTTGAACAAGTTTAAAGTGAGAATTATATCTTATTATAATGTGATTAAATAAGATTCATTTTGGTAATTTAATTGTTATATTACTAAGAATGCATTATGTTTATGAAACATTTGAGATAAGTGAAATTGGTCGATTATAATTACAAACTGTTGTAGATTATATTAACCAAATATGATATGACCCATTTTATTTACATGTAATTATAAAATGTGACTTAAAATGTTAAGTCTAATTTATTTGTTATGAAATTGCATTTAAATTAGTTAAATGTACATGTATAAGCCTAATTACATGTTACATGTTACATGTCACATATGTGACAAATGACAAATTACAAAAATAAAATGGACACCCATTTTAAGTAGGAAAACCGGTTGGGAGGGTATAGGGTAGAGGTTTAGGTATTATTAGTTGTTCTAATTAAGAATTAGACACAATAATTAAACCTAGACCTAGACTATAAGCTATTGCATTGTTAAGAACAAAAGCAAAAGCAAAACCCTTCCCCATGCCTATTGTGGCCGGTTCGCTCTTGCAAAAATAAGAGGTATTTTTCCTTCTTACACACTCTACATCATCTCATAAGGTGTAGCCAACTTATCTCTCTATAATCTCTACTCTCACACTAGAAATAACTCAAGAAGTTTATCATAAACTTGAGTTCTAATTATCACATAATATTACTAGTGTAGTAATAAGAGTTATTTGATAAATTATTAAGGGATACTACAATATATACTAGTGTAGTATTTTGTAGTGTAAAAGGGGTTTGTCTTGGTGCAACTAATTTGAGTGTTCTTACTCTAAGAACTAGGAAATCATCCATATATTTTGAGCTCAAGAACAAAGTAGGAAGGAGTCCTATTTTGTGCCCAAAAATCCGTTTAAATCAATGTAATGAACTATTTATTCTTCCTTATTTGTTTTTATGTTATGCATGCATAAGATCTAAATAGTTTAAGAGTAAACTATTTGTAATATGATATTAGAAATGTCTAATATTGAGTTTAAGAAACTTACAGTATATGCCGCTAACGGTGAGATATAAGCCCTAGTGAGTATATAGTTGCCTAAGGGTGTCTTTGTAGGAAATCGGTATTACCACAATACAATTATTATAGGATTATAACGAAATAGTAATAACTTGATTATACTAGTCATAAACGAAAACAAGAATAAGAGTTTAGATTTAGAAATCAACCTCCGGTCCTAGCAATTGGCGTAAAGAACAGAGATATCAAAGTAGATATCCTCCTAATCGTTGCACCCAAGACTGTATGAGATATGCCCTTGAATTGCTAGAAGTTTTCAAAAGTTACTGTTAATCTTTTGTTTTGTGTTTTGTGAAAAAGCTACTGTTAACTTTTTCTTTCTGTGCTGTGTGTTGAGATGGAGGCACCCAGTGAGAAAAGAATAGAATAGGGTTAGAATTTTCTTTTCCTGCTTCCTTACTTTTCTTCTCACGGCTCCACTAGGTTCTTTTATATGAGGAGATTTAGTCTCCTCAAATAACTACCCATTGACTAAAAACCGAGTGTATCTGGATACATTCGTTTTTGGTCATTTTAGCTTCCAATATAATGTAATATATTATAATCGTCGTTTTACATGGACCGACATTATAATACATCACTAATTATAAATATCCGTATATTTATAATTTGCCAATTAATTATAACGGCTTATGTTTAATTAGCTTACATTATATACAACAATTAAATATAACATTTTATATTCAATTTACGAATTACAGTTAATTCGTCTCAGCTAACTTTATTTAATCGTTATTAAATAATCTGTCATCATCACACATTGACTAACCTTTTAGTCAAATACACTGACTAACCTTTTAGTCATATAATGGGGCATCAATATGATTATTTTCTCAAATAATCACATCTCTCAAACACATCCTATAGGTGTGACTTTTAGGGACCAGTTGATCACCGCCATCTGTATGAAAATAACGTCAAACTTATCTAGCAAGCCAACCGTTATTGATAAACGTTAATCAACTGATTATAATACAAAGTATACCCTGTGAACCTACAGAGATTTATTTATGTTATTGCACTAACTGTGGAGGACACTGGCTCCAACATTTTGTATGGATGATTGTGTTGGATGCCTTGAGAAGAGGGGCTAGAGCATCTATATATAGCATTAGGGTTTCGTGGAGAAGAGGTCGGGCATTAAACACATAGGACAAAAATAGGAAGTTGAAGCCGTTTTCTCGAATCAGCAGGGATACCCGATCGGGTACACCCTTACATGATCGGGTAAGTTGCCATCTGGAAGTATTTGGCTAACGTTTCATCTTCCTTTGCTTTGACTTGACTTCCATCATCCCCCTTGACCTCTTCAATCGGGTTTGTTGATAGGGTTTGATGTAAAGCGATGAATTCTTCCGCCTAATTGATTGCTCTTCCGACAACTACGAAAATGTCTTTGCTTCTTCTCTCTTTCGAAATAGTGAACCTTCTTGAAATGCCTTTCACTTGGTCAAGCTTACTTCTTCAAATCGTCGGGTTCTAGGCAAATGCTCGGGAATATAGAAAAAGGGCGTAGAAACGTCACTTTCCCTATAAAACAGGTTAGAACACAGGAATTCGTCTAGAAGACGATATTAGCTCATAAAATGGCTTAACAAAGCACAAATGACATACAAAACCGAGCTAAAATGGGGGTTTAAATCATACAAATATTCACTTATCAAACTCCCCTAAGCTAAACCTTGGCTACTATCCCATCAAGAAACAAATCTCAACGTAAAACTTTGAAAACATAATGAATCATAACCCAAAACAACGTGGACAAGAATGATACATAAACATGGCTGAGATTTACATAACGGCGTAGCACAAAGAATTTCACTACAGACTTTCGGTTCTTGCATGATCTTTTGACAAATGGACTCTCACGGCGCACTCGAACACTCATGTATGTAAAAGGTGATTTCTTTATGTGTAAATGTTTTTGAGACACTCACCTATCTACGACTTATGAAAATGTGTCCACTCTCTAATATGGTAAACAATTCAAAACACAAGTCAAAGATCACAATGCACATAGAAAAGAAGCCGAAAAACAAGAAGAAGGCTTTGGGAAATGGGTGAAAGGTGGACAAACAGTTATGGTCATGTGAAGGTTAGAATTAGCTAGCAACTGACCAATGATAAATGAATACTCAATCCAAACTTTCGATTAATTTCCAAAAGACGAATAACGAAGCCAGAAGTAACGATTTGGCTTATTACACACGAAACACAAGGGTAAACTCCTTCGATTGATTTGACATTTTGAGGAGATACTCACAACTTCTTCTCTTATATCTTTTTTTTCGATTTTTCTTTTTCAATTTTTCTTCTTTTTTTTCTTTTTCTTTTGAACATCACTTCTTGAATATTTTTCGTTCTCCAAATTCACTTTGACAGATAAGAACAAATCTTCTCAAAAGTGCACCCATACACCATAGTCTAGCTACTAGCTCAAAAGATAGGCAGTTTTTATACGTAGCTATTATTTTTGTGAAGCATTTGTATGAAGGGGCTTATTTTGAGGGGCAATTTAAAGTGAAAAAGGCTTCAAATCATAGTGGATCATGAATGCAATGCTTATAGAAATGAAATGAGAACCATACTTATGCGTTTTGACATGACACACATCACAAGGAGAACTACACACACCTAAATGAGACTGGGTATAGATTTCCCAGTCTTAGGAGGTTCTACCTTACAATATATGTAACTTGCCAAATGTCAAGATCAAGCGTACTCATCTATAGATTCATTCCATGCCTACTGTGTACAAGACTTCCCCATGTATGCTCAATTCAATGAATATTGAATCATTGTGGTTTGAAAGCTCTAAGTTTGGGAAAATGTAACATGATAGCATACTAGACAAGCAAACAAAGCATGAAAAACATTCAATTGTGTTCAAAATTTTTAAAATTTACTCAAAAATCTTCTCTTTCTTATTCAAAATTTGAAAAATATAACTAAAATGCAGAATGGGAAAATGCAATCCCTCCCCCAAGCTAAACATCACAGTGTCCTCAATGTGAGCACAAAGACTAAATATGCAACGAGATGCTTAATGGGAAGAAAGGAAAAATGAAAGAAGAATGAAGCTTACTAGCCAGCGCAGACTCCCCCAAGCTAGTCTTTTGGACTTGATAAGGAAGGTCGACAGAGATTCTTCAAAAACTCTTTCATCTGCAAAGGAAATATAACAAAACAACGTAAAAGGGAAAAAGCAAAAATAAAAATGCAAAAAGGGAAAAACACGGGTTGCCTCCTGGGAAGCGCTTGTTTAACGTCCTGCTCGACGAATTTTTCTATGAAATCATTGGGTTGGGGATCGATGCTCCATGTAGACAATATCTAAGCATCCGATGATAGAATTGCTATAGTAAAGTTTCAGTCTGTGTCCATTGGCTTTGAATTTCTCACCATTGCTAGTCATTAGTTCCACATAGCCGTACTTGCTAACATATGTGACAGTGAATGGTCCAGACCATCGTGATCGAAGTTTTCCCGGAAAAATTTTCAGACGGGAGTTGAAAAGAAGTACTTGGTCACCGACATTAAATTCTTTTCTAATTATCCTCTTGTCGTGCCAACGCTTCGTTTTCTTTTTATAGATCCTAGAATTCTCGTAAGCTTGCAAACGAAATTCTTCTAGCTCATTGAGTTGCAAAAGTCGTCTATCAGCGCTAAGCTTAGTGTCTAAGTTAAGTTCTTTGATAGCCCAGTAAGCTTTGTACTCTAACTCGACAGGAAGATGACATGCCTTTCCATAAACCAACCGATAAGGAGATGTTCCAATCGGGGTTTTGAAAGCTGTGCGATAAGCCCATAAGGTGTCATCGAGCTTATTACTCCAGTCGGTTCTAGATCTTGAGACTACTTTCTGAAGAATTGTTTTCAACTCTCTGTTTGAAACTTCTACTTGGCCGCTGGTCTGAGGGTGGTAGGCTAATCCTCGTCTGTGATACACACCATACTTGGAAAGCAGAGTGTCTAACTGCTTTTCTCCAAAATGAGTTCCTCGATCACTAATCACGGCTCTGGGTACACCAAAACGTGGAAAGATGATCTTCTTAAATAGCCGTATCACAGCTCTAGCATCATTTCGTTAGAAGAAGGGAATGGTCCTTGATAGTCAATACCCCAGACATCGAATATTTCGACTTCTAATATGCCGTTTTGAGGCATTTCATGTTCTTGGATATTTGACCCATTCGTTGACAAGCGTCACAAGCCATAACAAAGTCTTTGGAATCTTTAAACATCGAGGGCCAGAAAAACCCGGATTGTAAGACTTTTGCTACAGTTTTTGACGGACCATGATGACCACCATAAGCAGATGAGTGGCATCCTTCTAAAACTCCTTTAACTTCCCACTGGGGGATACATCATCTGTAAAGACCATCGGAACACTGCTTGAAAAGATAAGGGTCATCCCAAACAAAGAATTTTGCATCATGCAAAAATCTCTTTGTTTGGTTATAAGAAAGGTCAGAAGGTAGCTGGCGACTAACAAGAAAATTGGCAATATCAGCATACCAAGGAGAAGAGTTAGCAATTGCCATTAATGAATCATCAGCAAACGAATCATTAATTGGCGTTGGTAATCATATTTCAGTTACTCTTATCCTTGAGAGATGGTCAGCGACTACGTTCTCTGCTCCTTTCTTATCCCGGATCTCTAGATCAAACTCTTGAAGGAGTAAGATCCATCGGATAAGTCTAGGTTTTGCCTCTTTCTTTGAAAGCAGATATTTCAAGGCAGCGTGGTCAGTGTAAACAATGACTTTTGATCCTATAAGGTATGAACGGAATTTGTCTAAGGCGTAGACAATGGTGAGAAGTTCTTTTTCAGTGGTGGCATAGTTGATTTGGCAGGATCTAAGGTTTTACTAGCATAGTAAATAGCATTAAGGAACTTTCACTTTCTTTGCCCTAAAACAACTCCAACGGCATAGTCACTCGCATCGCACATAAGTTCAAATGGAAGATTCCAATCAGGTGACTGGATTATAGGTGCGGTGATTAAAGCACGTTTGATTTTGTTGAATGTCTCAAGGCATTCCTTTGTAAAATTAAAAGGTGCATCCTTGAAAAGGAGCTCAGTCACGGGCTTGGCTATTTTTGAAAAATCTTTGATAAACCGTCGGTACAAACCGGCGTGGCCAAGGAAACTCCTGATTCCTTTTACATTAGCAGGTGGTGGCAGTTGTTCAATAACTTGGATCTTAGCTCGATCCACTTCTATACCTCTCTCAGAAATGATGTGTCCTAGAACTACACCTTTGTTCACCATGAAGTGACATTTTTCCCAATTGAGAACAAGATCGACTTCTTCACAGCGTTTTAGAACTTTCGATAGATTTGTCAAACAATTATCAAAGGAAATGCCATAGACGCTAAAGTCGTCCATAAATACTTCCATGATAGTTTTAACAAAATCTGAAAAGATACTAGTCATGCAACGGTGGAAAGTTGCAGGTGCATTACACAGGCCAAATGGCATTCGGCGATAAGCAAAATTACCATAGGGACAGGTGAAGGTGGTTTTCTCTTGGTCCTCAGGGTGGATATGAATTTGGAAAAATCCTGAGTAACCATCTAGATAGCAGAAATATTTGTGACAAGCTAACCTCTCTAGCATTTGATCAATGAAGGGCAGAGGATAGTGATCTTTTCGAGTTGATTGATTCAACTTCCTGTAGTCAATACACATGCGCCACCCCGTCACAATCCTTGTGGGGATGAGCTCATTCTTTTCATTCTTGACTACTGTTGTTCCTCCTTTCTTGAGAACAACTTGAATAGGGCTAACCCATTTCGAGTCAAAAATTGCGTAGATTATGCCAGCATCTAGCAATTTCATAACTTCAGCTTTAACTACTTCTTGCATGTTAGGATTAAGACGGCGTTGACCTTGAACACAAGGTTTTTGGCCTTCTTCTAAGTTGATTCTATGCATGCAAAAGTCGGGGCTTATGCCAGTGAGATCTTCAAGTTTATAACCTATTGCCTTCTTATGTTTTTTCAAGACAGTCAATAGTGAGTTTAATTGATTTTCATCTAGGAGAGCACTCACTATGACCGGGCAATATTCAGATTCATCTAAAAAGGCATATTTTAGATTTGAGGGAAGAGGTTTAAGTTCGGGTTTATGTACTTCTGCCTTGGCAGGAGCATCAATTAAGCTTATGAACTCCTCAACTTCTTCAGATGGTATCTCGTTTCCAGTCAGGTCCCTTTCCAGCTCACTGATCTCAAAATTGTCGTTCTTTGAGATATCCTCTAACAATAAAATTGCTTCTAAAGGATCCTCAATTATTGCTGGATACAGAGATTCATCAATGATTGAGTCGACAATGTCAAGGAAACAGCAAGGCTCTTCAAGCATAGGGCTCTTCATTGCACTGTTTAAGTTGTAGGTGACTTTATCATCACCTACTTCTAATGTCAATTTTCCATTCTTGACACCAATTACTGCTCCCGCAGTGTGTAGAAATGGCCTTCCTAAAATGATAGGGATTTGCGAGTCTTCAGCCATATCTAACACTATGAAATCGACTGGAATGAAAAATCTTCCTACTTTAACAGGTACATGTTCTAAAACTCTCATAGGTTGTTTTAGAGAACGATCTGCCATTTGCAGGGTGATACTTGTGCATTTAAGAATTCCCATTTTCAATTTTTCGCAGATGGAATAGGGCATGAGGCTTACACTAGCACCTAGATCGCATAAAGCTTTATCAATTGTGTAGGTGCCTATAGTGCAAGGTATAGAGAAACTACCAGGATCCTTTAACTTCGGAGGGGATTTATTTTGCAATAACGCACATTCAGCGGTGAATGCTATGATTTCAACATCATCTAAAGTCCTTTTCTTAGTTAAGATATCCTTCATAAATTTCGTGTAAGAAGGGATTTGAGTGATTAATTCAGTGAAGGGAACCGTTACTTGGAGGTTTTTGACTACTTCCATGAATTTGCTGAACTGGGTTTCCTTATGATTTGTCCTCAAACGTTGGGGAAATGGAACTTGAATTTTGATGGGTTCTTTTTCAAGTTCATCCTTCTTTTCAGATTTGTCTTCCGCTTCCTTAGCGCTGGATGGTTGAGAATCTTTTTGGCTCTCTACTTGTGTAGGCTCAACTACTGGTTCTTTGGGTTGCTGAGGTTCCGTATAAGTGGTACCACTCCTAAGGGTGATAGCATTTGCGGTGTCCCTCGGTTGCTCACCATGAGGTGGGAGTTGGCCTTGTTTTCTTTGGGCATTAGAGGCAGCCAATTGGGCCATTTGAGTTTCAAGCATCTTGATAGCAGCACTTTGAGCTTGATCACTCTTTTGAAGTTGAGCAAACATTGAATCTTGTTTTTGAACAACTTGAAGAAGCATGGATTCAATTTTGCTCAAGCTTGAATCATTAGGTTGGCCTTGAATTTGAGGTGGTTAGTGTTGAGGTTGATTTTGGTATGGTTGATTGAAGTTGGGTTGGAATGAAGGTCTCTGGTTTTGAAAACCAGGTGCATTGTAAGGTTTCTGTTGGTGTGGTATGAATGGTTGCTGAATTTGTTGTTGGGGATTTTGAATGTTAGTGCTTTTGTAGGACAAAAAAGGATGGTTTTTTGTGTTTTCATTATAGAAGTTTGAGAAAGCGTTGCCTTACCTATATCCTTGATAGGCATTGACTTGCTCTATTGAACTTCTACATTCTTGAAAACTATGCCCTCCAACCCCACATGTCTCACATACCACTACGTGGTTAGTGACGTTGATATGTTCCTTGGATTGGGAAGAGCTTCCTACTTGTTGCTGCAGAAGGGCTAATTGGGCTTCCAGGAGTGCTACTTTACTTGAATCATCCTGCTTGGCTTTGAGTGGCATAGCACGCGAGTTGCTATACTGAGAATCGTGGATTGCCATTGACTCGATAGTCGTACTAGCTATTTCTACATCGATTTGATCGAAACGACCATTGTTAGCGGAGTCGAGGATACGACGCGATTCGCCACAACAACCGTTGTAGAAGGTGATAGCTAGGAACCATGAATCAAGGCCATGATGAGGGCATTCTCTTTGTAATTCTTTGTACCTTTCCCATGCCTCATAAAGGCTTTCATCGCCTCTCTGACGGAATCCAGTAATTTGACTCCGTAAGAGTGCGGTTCGTTCTGGTGGGAAGTACTTTTGATAGAAAGCAAGAGCTAGACCATCCCAGTCGACTATTCCTAAGGCAACTCGGTCAAGACTATTGATCCAGAGTTTTGCCTTTCCCCTTAAAGAGAAGGGAAAAAGCATTTCCCTAATCTGCTCTTGGGATACTCCAGTTTGTCTAATCGTGGAGCAATAGTCACAGAAGTTTTGGATATGAAGGTTGGGATCTTCTGTGGCATTGCCACCAAATTGATTTCTTTCTATTAGATTGATGAAGGCAGGTTTGATTTCGAAGTTTTGGGCTGTAATTTGAGGTGTAGCGATACCCCTTGGAAGTGTATCTGCGGTGGGTTTGGAATGGTCGGAAAGTCGAACTATTTTTGTTTGTGAAGATGAAGATGGAATGTTGATTGAAGGTTGATTGATTTTTGGGAATGGAGATGAGAATGGATCTTCTTCTCCTTCAAGATTAGGTAGAATATCCGAGTATTTCTCACGAATACGATCTAAACTTGAAATATCAGAAGCTTTTGAAATTTCGTTGAATAGCTTTAATTTCCTACGCAGAGTTCTTTCTAGTTCGGGGTCTAAAGGAATTGGGGTCCCTAGTCTAGAAGATCTGGGCATAAGATTGGAAAGCTAAGATGAAAAATCAAGAGAGGTCTAAAGGAATTTGGGTTCGTAAAGACTAGATAAAACTAATTGTGATAAAAATCACAAGAAAAAGGAAAATTAAACCGTGCTCCCCGGCAATGGCGCCAAAATTTGATCGGGCCTGTCGCAAGCCCAATACAAAGATAATTTACCCAGACTAGGCTAATAACAAATTAATGTAATTAGGGAAGTATGGGTCGATCCTCAGGGAGATGGTATTTCCTATGGAGTGTGAATCGTCTCACAATTGAGTTTTATCTAACGATTTTCTGGGTTTTGAGGTTTTGAATTCTAAACTAATAAAGAACATAAATAAAAACAAAATAAAAGCAAACTAAAATGAAAACAATAAAGCAAATGATGAATTAACAATATGAGAAGTATCTAGGGAAATAGGTTCACACATGTAGATTGACATATTGATGAAATTGGATTTAGGATATGCAAATAATTCATTGTGAGTTCGTAAGAATGGTGTGTTCATTACAATCATAGATCAGATGGTCTAGCAGGCTTTTAGGCATCGTCAACTATCGTTAAAGTCCAAACATGTCTACCTTGGAAAAGAATTCCATACTAGTCAATGATTTTGATCAGGAATCGTCAACTATCGTTAAAGTCCAAACATGCATAGACACAATGTTTTAAAGGCACAATTTCTTTTATCCAATTGTCATCTTTTAATCAATCTAACAGCATGGCTACCCTACACCCTAGAAAGGTGACTAGTCACTCATGATAATGTTTATATCTAAGATGATGATAATGAAAACTAGGATAGACATGTTTAGTTTGTTTTTGACAATAATTTAGACTCTTTATATGGTGATAATAACGACGCTATTTGACAATCTAAGAAATGAAACTACGATTATAACAACATGAAAATGAATCTAAATAATATGAATAGAAAATAACAATCAAATGGAAAACAATAAAGGATAATAAGCAAAGGATAAATTAGGAATACCTAGGGACGAACAACAACGAAAGTGATCACGATAATAGAAATCCCTTGCATAGAATAATCGTTCCTTGAATTACAATACTTGTACCCAACAAAGTAGACTACAAAGATTGAAATTCCTATTGATCTAAGCTAATGTTGTGATATGAAATGGACAGAAATAAACTAAGAACAAAAGACAAAAGAATGAAATGATCTAAACTAGAAAGGCTAAACTAAGAGAAAAGAAAAGATTATTCTAAAGAGGATTTGTAAGAAGATTGTTGAATGAATGGATGATTGTGTTGGATGCCTTGAGAAGAGGGGCTGGAGCATCTATATATAGCATTAGGGTTTCGTGGAGAAGAGGTCGGGCATTAAACACATAGGACAAAAATAGGAAGTTGAAGCCGTTTTCTCGAATCAGCTGGGATACCCGATCGGGTACACCCTTACCCGATCGGGTAAGTTGCCATCTGGAAGTATTTGGCTAACGTTTCATCTTCCTTTGCTTTGACTTGACTTCCATCATCCCCCTTGACCTCTTCAATCGGGTTAGTTGATAGGGTTTGATGTAAAGCGATGAATTCTTCCGCCTAATTGATTGCTCTTCCGACAACTACGAAACTGTCTTTGCTTCTTCTCTCTTTCGAAATAGTGAACCTTCTTGAAATGCTTTTCACTTGGTCAAGCTTACTTCTTTAAATCGTCGGGTTCTAGGCAATTGCTCGGGAATATAGAAAAAGGGCGTAGAAACGTCACTTTCCCTACAAAACAGTTTAGAACACAGGAATTCGTCTAGAAGACGATATTAGCTCATAAAATGGCTTAACAAAGCACAAATGACATACAAAACCGAGCTAAAATGGGGGTTAAAATCATACAAATATTCACTTATCACCGTGGCGTCACCACCGACAACACATATCACCACAACTAGCACTAAAAGCGTTTTCCCCACCACAACCAGGATGAACAACACACATACCACTACCGCCCCGCGCGCTATAGTACGACGAAGTTAGACCTGGCAAATTTAATGGGTCACTTAGGTCGAGTCGCAGTTCGGGTCATCTTTGGTCAATTAACTTTTAGGTCGGGTTACTTTTGGGTTGGCTCATTTTGGTTCGGGTCGATCTGGGTGGTTTGGGTCATTTCGGGGCATGAGTTTGCCTTTATTAAGTCATTTTTGGTCATTTTGGGTCAATTGGTTATTTTCGGGTAACTCGAGTCGGGTTACTTCGGGCCGAACCAATTTCGCGGGTCTCTTCGGGTTTATCGGGTCACTTTTGGGTCATACGTTTCAGGTCATTTTCGGATCTCGGATTAGCCTTATCGGATTGGTCATTCGGCGCGAGCGGGTCAGTTTTGTCAGGTCAAGTCACAGCCTCCACCACCAAAGTTATCACAACTAATATGTTACAAACACTACCACCACAGCTGGACCACCTACCACCTCAACCGCCCCCTTTTGCCTACCACCGTAGTCAAGCGCCACACGCGTCAGACTTCAATGCACATACTTTTCATTGACAATAACAAATCCTTCAAACCATTCATTAGTCCAAAATAATTTAATCTCTCTATTGATATAACATCGTTAATAAATTTAATGAATTAGAATTATTACTAATTAGTGAGTAATTTGAGTAAGTTGAGTAATTTGATTTTGTGACAATAACCTTGTCCCTTGCTTCTTCTTGGACATGTTCCTAGGCCAGCTTTAATTTTATTAATGCACTACTTATCCAAAAAAAAAAGAACATAGAGTAGGAAACACTTTGGTACTTATAAAGCCGGTGTTATTGTTAGTATGATGTGTGTACGATAATTATATGCCAAATACTTATTAAGTTGGTGTTATTACAATTATTATTTGCCAAAATTATTTAGCTGAAAGCAAAAAAAAGAGTAGTGTAAGAACTAATAACACTAATTTTTCTACCTTTAGTTTAGAATTTATTTAGCCTTAATACCATGTGAATTGTGTAATTTACCTTCATGAGTTGAGGTTTAAGTTGTTCTCATCTTTGATGATGGTAGATTTAAAATTTTCTCACTTTGATAACCTGATTTATAAAATTGTCAATTTAATGACCTATTTAGGCTCGAAGTATGAAATAAAAATATTTCATAATACATATTATGATCCAACATCACAAAAATTCCAAAGTGGTACTCACATTGAGTCTTCAAATTAAGAAATATCTCAAATTAAACACAAATACTACTCACAGTATTAGTAAAATATCATAACAACAAATTGCATTTGAGACCAAACCTAAAAATAGTAGAATAAAAATATCCTAAGACTTATGCTAGAAAAGGATGTCGACCTATTATCATATTCGGCTCAATCCAAATTATATAAATAAATGAAAATAAATCAAGAGATTATAATACGTACAGTCAACAAGGAAAATGCGCCAAGTTGCGTGCGTGATCTGCGCAATTGATGCATGTTCATACATGTACACTGAGATTATTGAGATCATTTTATATACACCACTTGTATTTACTCAAATTGAAATTATTGTATAATCTTTAAAATACAAGCAAGTAGGAAGAGCTCTGGTGGTTAATCTCATGCAAGAGCTAGCATGGAGATAGACAAAACTCATCGAGGGGTGCGCCTTCTTACATTATTAGGTTTGGTGTCCGTCCTCCTCTAAACTATCTCCATTTACTATTTTAATTAGTTTGAATGTTCAGTTGATGTACGAGTTAATTAATTTAGTTATTAATATAGTAAAGTCATTAATATTTTTTTCCTTAAAATGTATCAATGTATGTACTATATATACTTCATCTGTCACAATTATTTGTTGGTCTTTTTTAATTTTTTGTGAGATATATTTTAATAAAAGAGAAACAAATGATTGGGACGGAGAGAGAACTTATTTAATATGGCAGATAACGTGAAGTTATATCGTGTTATAAATGATAAGAAATACTGTATTATATATTACTTTGAATAACATATATTTTACTTCTTTATAAGTTCAAAATTTCGATACAAGTTATCATTCGTTTATTGATTATGCGTGAAAAACATATAAACTTACTATTGTGCACATAATTATACAAACTCTTAAGAACTCTCTAGGACAATGCTTAAGAGACTCAAAAGGTTTTTGGTTGATGCATACTAATATGACTTTTATTTGCGATCATTGGATCAGCTTACATTATAGTAATTGTCCGATATGACACGATTCTAATATTTATAGGTAGTATATTCATCACACTTACATTATTTTTCAACGTGGGATAAATAAGATCTTAAGAATTAAACTAAGTATGTTAAAAAAAAACTATGAGATTCTATACTCTAATGATAGCATTATTTTTGTTACCACGAATCTAAATATATTATATTCATAATATTTTTACAATAATTTTTGTCAAATAAATGTAAAATTTTTTATATAAAATTATAAACATCACCTGAATATAATATAGGAAATATATAGTGAAATAATTAAAAGATTTTCACTTTTTCTATGATACATTCCTAAATTAATTTTCGATGATGTAAATTTCAATGTTGTAGAGATCATATAATACAAAATTTTAAGATCTCTCAAAGACAATATTTAAGGGACTTAAAAGAATTTGGGTTCATATCTAAGTTTCATGGACGACTCCTACTTATAATCACATGATCACCCCACCTTATGATACTTTTCTGATGTGGTGTTGTATATTCACCACACCTATATTATATTTCAATGTGGGACAAATCACTACAAAATAAAGTTCGGGTTGCGACGGATTATTCCGTCGCTAGATAGGGAATTTCCGTCGCTAAAGACTGATTTGCGACGGATTTGCGACGGATAGTGTCCGTCGCTTATTTTCGTCGCAAACAGTAGTAATTGCGACAGATTATTCCGTCGCACAGTTTTGCGACGGATAGTCAAGCTTTTGCGACGAAGTCTCCGTCGCAAAAGTTGACTGACTTGAATTGGGGTCAAACATAAAGTCAACAGTTGCGACGGAATTTCCGTCGCAAAGTGTTGACTTTCCGTCGCAAGTGTTAACTGAATGTTTGACTTGACTGCCAAGCCAAACATAAAATCAACTTTTGCGACGGAAATTCCGTCGCAACAATTTGACTTTCCGTTGCAATTATTGACTTTGTGTTTGACTTGGCTGTAAGTCAGTCAATTTTTGCGACGGAATTTCCGTCGCAATAAAGCCTGTATTTTCCAGGATCTGCCTGTTTCCTGCATCCCCTTATACGCGTTAAAACGACAAAAAACCTGCAAATTACAGAAGTTTTCCAGCAGTTACGCGTCTAACAAAGTTACTAATGTAACACAAAACCGAACAAAGTTTTGATTTTATATCATAAAAGTAATTAAAGTCTTACAAATAAAAGGTTCAAAGTACCAAATAGTTAACTAATCACTCAAGTCAGTGGAGTGATTGGAGGGAAAGGAGGGAAAGGGGTGAATGGGTTGGACCTAGCATTATCGCCCCTATCATCATCAAAGTCGTCTCGACCCTGGTTAGGACCTCCAGTTCTGCAGTTTTGAGTAGAATTTCTTGCAACCTGACTCAAGTACTCTTCTATAGCTGCAATCCTTTGAGCCTGCTCGTCGCGCTCTTGTCTAAGTGCAGCATTCTCCTTTGACAGCTTAGTAGCCAAACCTTGGTTGCCCTGAGTCGGGTTTGAGGTAGCAACAGGGTGCCTATGATGGTCAAACAAAAACTTCGCCGCTGGTCCCAATCCGTAGCATCTTCCTTTCTCGTCAAATCCAGTCTCCTCATAATAGATCTCATTATCGTCGATGTTTTCGACTCCTTGAGTTGAAGCTCAGACTTCTTTGATATGATCTTATTCTGCATCACAAACAAGTTCAGAATTAGTAATTGTCATTTAAATTAAGTAGTTAATGTAATTAAATATATAAATGACAAATTAAACATAAATCACTTAACAAAAAAATGCATAACTTACATAGAGTTGAGCTGGTTTTTTTGATAACCATCCACGGAACGGGTGCTTCTTTGTCTTCTCTAAGACTTGCACCGCATTTGGGATACCAGTTGAAGATTTATCGACCTACAATTTAAATACTTGTTAGTATAACATATATATAAGTATTAAATTATAATTAGATAAATAAATAAAAAATGAAAGAAGATTTAGATTTACCATTTCGTCCATGATTCTCAAGGTGTTTTTTCTACCCATAATGTGAGTAGGCAACGTGTGACAACCCTCGCGAATGCGGAAATATAAAACATACAAGCATGTGAAAATATATGCGGAAATACGGTATTTTAAAAACCTTTAAACATGCAAGTTATATAACACGAGGAGTGTCAAAATATTACAACTAAGTACGGAATATACAACAAAGAGACGGGGTCTCTTAAAATGTTAACAAAGAACAAGTGTTTAGCAAAACTAGCTAAAATCGTCTAGAGGTGAACTTCCAGGGACAACGCCCGCTAGCTCACACCCGAACCCCAAAATGTCATATCCAAAAA
>JAIUZE010017141.1:0-42385 GCA_022085475.1 Heliosperma pusillum | reverse complement strand
CATGTTTTTTCATGAATGAACAGGTTGGGCCCATGGATGGCCTTTGCTTGACTATTTTGGGTTCGGGTTGTGAGATAGCGGGCGTTGTCCCTGGAAGTTTCAACTCTAGACGATTTTAGCTAGTTTTGCTAAACACTTGTTCTTTGCTAACATTTTGAGAGACCCCGTCTCTTTGTTGTATTTCCGTATTTAGTATGTAATATTTTGACACTCCTCGTTTTATTTAACTTGCATGTATAAAAGTTTTTAAAACTACCTATTTCCGCTATATAATTCACATGCTTGTATGTTTTATATTTCCGCATTCGCGAGGGTTGTCACACTATGCAAGTCACATTATTACACAAATGATAATACTTGTTAATTAACATTCAAACATGGTTAATAAAATACACTTAATCACATATGTACACATTAAAATGTATCAACCACTCTAATCAATCATTGAGGCAAATCGTCTACTCATAGAATTATGCGCAATCCAACAAACCAATTTCAACCGAAATTTTACGAATTGTTCTCTTTCAAGCGGTTTTGTAAAAATATCGGCAATTTGATTTTCGGTTTTACAAAAGTTAAGACGGATTTGACCTTTTTCCACATGATCACGTAAAAAGTGATGTCTTATGTCAATGTGTTTAGTCCTTGAGTGTTGGATCGGGTTCTTAGAAATGTTAATGGCACTTGTATTATCACATAAGATAGGAGTGGGATCGATACAATACCATAGTCTTTCAATTGTTGTCGAACCCATAGAATTTGCGCGCAACACAATGCGGCACTAACATACTCGCTTTCGGCGGTGGAAAGAGCGACGGTGTTTTGTTTCTTTGAAGCCCATGAAATTAAACAAGGACCCAAGAAAGTTGCAATTCCGAACGTGCTCTTTCTATCAACGACGCTTCCGGCGTAATCCGCATCCGAGTACCCTAATAGATCAAAAGGACAATGTGAGGGATACCATAGATACAATGTTTGCGTTCCAAGTAAGTACCTAAGAATTCTTTTGACGGCAATGAAGTGCGATTATCTAGGACTAGCTTGGAAACGAGCACAAAGACACACACTAAACAAAATATCCGGACGACTTGCAGTTAAATAAAGTAATGATCCGATCATACCTCGATACATCGTTTCATCAACTTTCTTACCATTCTCATCTTTGTCAAGCTTAATGGATGATACCATAGGTGTTGAGTATGGTTTCGAGTTAGTCATTCCGAACTTACTTAGCATCTCCTTTATATACTTTTGTTGATGAATCATCACACCATCTTGAGTTTGCTTGATTTGTAGCCCAAGGAAGAAGCCAAGCTGTCCCATCATACTCATTTCAAACTCAGATTTCATTAGTTCCGAAAAGTACAAATAAAGAAGTTCATTAGTAGCACCAAAAATAATGTCATCGACATAAATCTGCACAATTAACAGTTCATTGCACTGTGACTTTATGAATAATGTCTTATCAACCGATCCACGCACAAAACCATTTTCTAAAAGAAACTTTGACAAGCGATCATACCAAGCTCTTGGAGCCTGTTTTAAACCATAAAGTGCTTTGTTCAATTTAAAAACATGGTTTGGAAAATCATTATCCATAAAGCCCGGTGGTTGCTCAACAAAGACTTCCTCTTCTAAATAACCATTTAGAAAAGCCGTTTTGACATCCATTTGAAAAAGTTTGATGCCTTTGTGAGCCGCAAAAGCTATTAACATACGTATGGCTTCAAGCCTAGCTACCGGTGCGAAGGTTTCATTGTAATCAATACCTTCTTGTTGTTTAAATCCTTGCACCACTAGTCTAGCTTTATTCCTTACGATATTACCCGAATCATCAAGCTTATTGCGAAAGACCCATTTGGTACCAATTACGGTCACACCAGATGGTCGAGGGACAAGATGTCATACCTCATTCCTCTTGAATTGATTAAGTTCCTCTTGCATCTCTATCACCCAATTTGCATCTTCAAGGGCCATGGCAATATTTGTCGGTTCGGTTTGTGAGAGGAACGCATGAAATGCAAAGAAATCATTGAGGGATGCTCTTGTCTTTCTTCCCGAGTTCAGGTCACTGGTTAAGTTTAAGAGGGGTGAGATGATTGGTGCTTCCACTGTCTAGGTACGATTTGTGAGCTTGAGGCATTTTCGGGTTCTGATGTCACAGTGGGTTCCACAGTGACATCTGGTTCATTTGGTGAGTTTGAATGGGGGTTCGTTTCTGGTTGTTCATTCATTTCATGTGGTTCCCCATTCCCCCTGGATGTCCCCTGAATTTTGACCTGCCTCACCATTCAACAGTGGATTCAACTGTGATATGGTCTCTTCCTTGTTATGTACTTCATCCATGTCATGTCGAATCATTCCAAGCTCAAAGTCCTCATCTTCATCATCCTCTTCCTGTTCATTAGAATGAAAAAGACTAGACTCATCAAAAATGAAATGTACACTTTCTTCCATTTTCATAGTTCGTTTATTGTACACTTTATTAGCCTTGCTACGATCCGAATATCCAACAAAAACGGCCTCATCACTACGAGCAACAAATTTACCCAAATTATCCTTTCCATTGTTGTGAACAAAGCATTTGCTTCCAAAACATTTCAAATAGGATAAATTAGGCTTTCTTCCTTTAAGCAATTCGTAGGGAGTTTTATTAAGCAATTTTTGGATCATAACACGGTTATAAACGTGGCATGATGTGTTGACGGCTTCGGCCCAAAAATTCTTTGGCACTTTACTACTAATGAGCATAGTCCTAGCCATGTTTTCAAGAGTGCGATTCATACGCTCCACAACCCCATTTTGTTGAGGTGTAGCACGCGCGGAAAAGTTATGGCTAATACCGTACTCATCACAATATGTAAGAAATGATGACTTCTCAAATTCGGTTCCATGGTCGGATCTCAAAGATATGAGTTTCAAACCAAATTTGTTTTGGACCTTTTTCGACCAAATTAAAAATTCATCAAATGCTTCATCTTTACAACTCAAGTAAAGAAGCCAAACGAATCGTGAATAATCATCAACAATCACACACAAGAAACGACTACCACCTCTACTTCTTATTCGCATAGGACCACGCAAATCAATATGAAGAAGTTCAAGAGGTTTTGAAGTACTAACAAACTTTTTGGATTTAAAGGAGGATCCAACTTGTTTTCCTTTAGCACAATCTTCACACAATTTATTAAGGTTGAATTTCATGTTAGGAATGCCATTTACTAGATCAAGTTTTCTAAGGGTGTTCAATGTTCTAGCGTTTACATGTCCTAATCTTTTATGCGAAAGCCATGAGTCGTTCTTTAAAGTGCTCATACAAGATAATGTTTGACTTGGCAAGACACAAAGATTAGTCAAGTAAACGTCTCTAACACGTTTTCCTTCCAAAATAACTTCCCTTGTATTTCCATCTAGTACACAACATTCACTAGCACAAAACTCAACAATATTACCATTATCGCACAATTGAGATATGCTAAGAAGATTATGCTTCAAACCTTTGACAAACAACACTTTGTCGACACAATGTGACGATGACTTACCTACCTTCCCGATTGCAACAATTTCACCTTTCTTATTATCGCCAAATGTCACGGTGCCACCTTTGTAGGCTTGTAGCGAGAGAAATTGGCTTTCACTTCCCGTCATATGACGAGAACATCCACTATCCAAGTACCAATTGTTGCGGCCTCTCGCTAATGCCTATAAGAAATCAAACTTTTAGTGTAGGAACCCAAATGAATTTGGTCCCCTTTTTGTGAATCACATCATTAATCAAGTCTTTTTGGATCCACATCTTTTTAACCACTTTGATGTTCTTATTAATGTCATTCCATCTCTTAGCACAACCCTTAAACACATGACCAGTCTTGCCACAATAATTGCAAATTATATAATCGGGAAGGCCATCGTACTTTCTTCTTCTAAAATCAGTTTTGCTTGGGTCTTGGTTTCGAACGCAACAATGAACGTTGTGGTGCTTGAAACCGAGTCCAACTTTATTTTCAGCATTTTTAGATTGACTTGTAAGAAAGTCTAAAACAGTTTGGCTTCCTTCCCATTTCTTGTAAAACTCTTTTGCAACCACTAACTCTTTATTCAAGTTTTCAACTTTAGCAAGAAGGTCAAGATTTAGATGTCCTACTTTGTCAAAAGCATCTTTAGCATGATTATTCTCATCAACCAACATTTCACAGACTTTTTCAAGACTCTTAACATGATTCTGACATGAGGTGAGGTTTTTAACAGAGAGTCACGTTCATTAATTAAGTTATCAACTTGTTGAATTAATGACTCATTTTCAGTTTGAATAGAAGATGTCACAGTGGAACTCACAGTGACATTGGACAGATTAACCTCTTTAACAAGACTCGCATTTTCTTTCTTTAATCTCTTGACTTCCTTTTTTAAGAGAAGGTATGATGTTACTCTGCTCTATCTCATCTAAACACTATTTTAGACAAACATTTTCTTCGGCTATGTCCTCAATTTGAGTTTGCATAGCGTCAAGTTTTTCATTCTATTCACGACATTTGTCAAGTAGAACGTCGAGTAACAAACATAACTTATCTTTGGAGAAAGATCTAACCTTTGTCTTGAGATTATTTACCTCATCATCGGAATCATGGTCAGAATCGTCGGAATGTGCCATGAGACATTTTGCGGACACTCTCTTTGAAGACTCGGGAACATCAAGTTTTAGACGAGTTGTCATGCAAACTTTGGCATCCAATTCTTCCCCGGAACACTCTTCTTCCTTGGAATCAGACATACCCCAGATTGCAAATATGACTTTGTGTTTGTATTCTTTCTTTGCAAAATCACGTTTATCCTTGGATTTTAATTCATTCCATTTAGGACAATCTTTGATAAGATGACCTTTCTCACCACATTTGAAACAAACAACGGATGAAAATGATCTCTTCTTTTGAAAAGATTTCTTTCTAAAATTGTTGAACTTCTTAGGAACATGACTATTGATCATATCCGCCATATTACGAGAGTACATGGCTTGCTCATCGTCTCCATCATTTTCCTCATCACTTGAGGTTGATTTGAGTGCGAGACCTCTAGCTTTAGAGCATTCACCCGAACGCTTCATGAGAGTTAATTCATGAGCCATGAGTGAGCCCATTAGTTCATTGAGGGTCAATTTGGATAGATCTTTAGCCTCCTCTATAGCCGTCACCTTCGGTTTACATTTATCACTTAGGCTACGAAGGATATTTCGGACTATGTCCTCGGATTCGAAATTACGACCAAGACTCTTAAGTTCATTGATAATACTAGAAAAATGTGAAGAAAGACTATTAATTGACTCGTCACGCTCCATATTGAACATCTCATATTGTTGCATGAGAAGGTCAATACGATGCTTCTTAACTTGAGACGTTCCCTCATAAGCAAGGCTTAAGGTGTCCCAAATTTCTTTTGCCGAGGTACATCCGAAAATCCGGTTAATCTCTTGTTCACCGATGCCATATTGAAGAATGGACATGGCTTTAGAATTTTTCTCGACTTTACGATAATCAGCCTCGACATACTTATCCTCACTTTTTACGGAACTAGTGCCATCAGCATTAGTGACCGTTATAGCAAGGGGACCTTTTTGAATTATGATCCAACATTCATAATCTGTGCTTTTGACATAGTGCTCCATACGATGTTTCCACCATGAGTAGCTATCCCCTTTGAATATGGGATACTTAGTATGTTTCCCGTCCATGACTATAGGATCAACTCTTTGGTAATTAACCAATATCAAGAGCACAAGGCTCTGATACCAATTGAAGAGTCAAGGGCGAGATCACCTAAGAGGGGGAGGGGGTGAATTAGGTGTCTATTTAAAATTTTAAGCTTAATTAAAGCTTCTTTAAAAACTCTATGATCACTAAGACACTACTTAGAAGAAAGGAGAAGTTGACACTTTGAACTAGAAAGTTAGAAGTATTCAACAACGATTCAGCAAGTAAATGTCACAGTGGAATCAACAGTGAATTCTGAGTGCAGCGGATATATTAAAAACGAAATAGACAAAACTCAAGGATGTTTTTTAAATTGGTTCGGTCACTATTCCGCGACCTGCATCCAACGTTATCTTATTAAACATCTTTGAAGTAAACTCATACAAACAAAGACCCCGAATAATAAAAGAACTCCCCAACCTACTCCGGTTGTTATTTGCTCAATGCTACTCCGCACCAAGACTTATGCTCAAAGCTACTCCGCTAAGAGACTTCCCCAACTCTTTCGAGTTGCTATTGCTCAAGACTACTACGTTAAGAGACTTCCCCAACTCTTTCGAGTTGCTAGTTGCTCAAGATAACTCTATCTTAAGACTTGTTCTACTCGTTTGTTACAAGACTTGTGTTTCTCAAAATGTTCACAAAATGAACGGTGGAGAAAACAATTAAGTACTAACACGAGATCATCGAACACAATACATGCTTTGTTGCAACGAACTAGCTCTTTGTAAAAGACAAGAAAAATATTTTGCAAAACAATTAAGTATGAAATGTTAAACGATTTTTGCAAAGATAATTTAGTCAATAAAACTCAAAGTCTTTTAAGCTTGAAAATATTTTTTTGTTGCACACTTGTTCAAATGAAATAAGTGTGGTATTTATAATGTAAAGTAGAGTATACTACACACTAAAAATAACACACTCCAATTAAGCACAAGTGTTAGAAAATATTAAACAATTAAAGCTTGAACAACAAGAAGGTCAATTAAGGCAAAAGAAACCATGACCCCTTATGCAAGCCAAATGAATTACTTGCACAAGTAATCAAGCTTACTAGTCACCTTAATTTGGCAACCACACTTAGACAAAATAAGGGTAGTTTTTTCAACAAGAAAGAGCATAAATGGTAGTGACCAAATATAGAGAAAGTAAACAACCCATTTTTGGCAAGTGTCTTTTTGTGCAAGCTACCTCTTCCCCAAAACACACAAAGCTTTCTTTCATTTTATAAAGATCAAACCAGAATTTTATCAATGTAAAATGTTGATTAAAAGTTTGGAAAGCTATTTTCAAGAGTTAAATATTTTCGAAATATTTAAGAGTCAGAAACCACAGTAACATAGTTTTGAAGTACTTAGCATGAATCGAGTTTAATGATCTCTTATACAACACTATGACTCTAATAATGACGATCTTCATCTCTTGATATTCTTGTGCAACCTTGAACGATTAGTTGAGCTTCCATAGCTAAAAGATTAAAACTTAAGAGCAACACATTATATTAACAATAAGATTAATTTGTCTTAAGGCATCATCAACCAATTTAATTTAGAAATGGTCTCAACAAGTATGATGCAGAAGCTTGAGTGCAGTACAATCGTAATATGCTATGCAATGAAGGATTACCTACTCTACTATGTAGCGTACATACAATATGACAATGTAAACTAAAATAAATTATACTTGTAGTAGTATCAGTACAATTAATTATTACTCTTAAATATAATATTCACTAGCTTATTGTGAAGAAATCCGATTTCCCTCATGTGAGTGTAATCCCACATTGATAAAAGAGGGGAGAGTTTACCACCTTATAAGGCAATGGGATACTCCCTCTATTGCCAATTGGTTTTAGAGTGTAACCCCCTTGGGCTTATAAAGTGGACTCTCTCTCCTCAGTACGGGCTGGACCCAGGCCCGATTATGAAATTTAACATGGTATCAGAGCCTATGGTAAAAAGACTTGGGCATAAAAGAAAAAGTAAAAAACTGGGCCAAGAAATCGCAACCGTTGAAGAATAACACGGTTTGCTTTACGGCTGGAAGAGAGGCCGGAAAGCCCCCCAGTCTGATTTAAGTGGGCTCACATGTGATGGGGAGTGTAAAGAAACCCGATTTCCCACATGTGAGTGTAATCCCACATTGATAAAAGAGGGGAGAGTTTACCACCTTATAAGGCAATGGGCTACTCCCTCTATTGTCAATTGGTTTTAGAGTGTAACCCCCTTGGGTTTATAAAGTGGACTCTCTCTCCTCAGTACGGGTTGGACCCAGGCCCGATTATGAAATTTAACATGGTATCAGAGCCTATGGTAAAAAGACCTGGGCATAAAAGAAAAAGTAAAAAACTGGGCCAAGAAATCGCAACCGTTGAAGAATAACACGGTTTGCTTTACGGCTGGAAGAGAGGCCAGAAAGCCCCCCAGTCTGATTTAAGTGGGCTCACATGTGAGGGGGAGTGTAAAGAAACCCGATTTCTCACATGTGAGTGTAATCCCACATTGATAAAGGAGGGGAGAGTTTACCACTTTATAAGGCAAGGGGATACTCCCTTTATAGCCAATTGGTTTTAGAGTGGAACCCCCTTGGGTTTATAAAGTGGACTCTCTCTCCTCAGTTCGGGTAGGACCCAGGCCCGATAATGAAATTTAACACTTATAGACTAAGAGGAGATTCCCATCTATATCAGATATCATTGCTTGAGTCACAGCAGCTTGTTTCTTCATAATTTGTTTTAATAATCTTGATCACTTGAGAAGTAATCTATTCATTGAGGTTAAAAGTTGTCTTTTTTTAACTCAACATAACATAGCCTGACATATCTCAGTTACATTATGCAGAAATATTGCAGTAATATTCATACTATACATGACTGTAAGGGCTTGAAAGTAATTGAAAATTCTTGTGCAATGCCATAACAAGAAGAGAAGGGACATTTTGGTTGGAGTTCAGAATTTTGTCAATATTCTTTACTAAGAGTTAACAGTACATTGAATCATCCACATTTCCGTTGCCGTGGAAGGGATGCACAATGGTCGGTGGTACAGAACGTAGCTTTGCACATTTATCCAAATCCTTGATTTTATTAGAAGAAAATGAGGTAAATTCACAAGTTAATGTTTTTTTAGTTGTACGACGATGTTATGGGCATAAAATTGATGTATAAGGCTATAAGTTACTGTTTTTGCTGAAGATGGTGCTATTTGATGTGGTGTTTATTGTATTTCTAGTGAATGTTTACAAATTTGGTGGGTGTTGATTGTTGTGATAATCTGTTAGTGTAATTTTGGGTTGATTTTGGGTCACTTTGGATGTGTCCGCTTGATGATACTTTGGAGAGTAATTGTTTTTACAAATACTTTTTCTAAATCCAGTCAGCTTGTTATAAATTTCCTAGTTAGTATAGGAGAGTTTCTTAATTAGTTTAGGAGAGTTTATTTACTTTCCTAGTCCTAGACACTACAAAAAAAAATCTGAATAGCGACGGACAATTCCGTCGCAAATACCCTTAAATCCGTCGCTAAAAGGCATTTGCGACGGAATTTCCGTCACAAGCACTCCGTCGCAAATTTTCGTCGCAAAAGCTAGATTATGCGAGGGAAATGCCGTCGCAAATTTTTGCGACGGAAATTCCGTGGCAAATTCCGTCGCAAAACACTATTCACAAAAAAAATTTTTTTTTTTTTTTTTTTTTTTTTCATTTTATCATTTCGCGCGTGAATTTATCTCGCGCGATTTTTTTAACCGCATGTTTTTCTGCTTCAATTCATAAGTCACATATTCAATGTAAGAAGTGAGGGATTTTATATAAACATAAGAAATGTGCTGTTTTTTTCCGATGTGGGATGGATGTGCGACGGAAATATCCATTAATCCATCGCAAATATATTTTCTCGCGCGAGCCAAAAATTCCGCGCCAAAAAAAATTATTTGCGACGGAATTTCCGTCGCAAAATCCGTCGCAAACACTATTCACAAAAAAAAAAATTTTTTTTTTTTTTTTTTCATTTTATCATTTCGCTGGTGAATTCATCTTGCGACGGAATTTCCGTCGCAAAATCCGTCGCAAAATCTGTCGCAAAATGATGTATTGCGACGGAATGCAATCCGTCGCAAAACATCAAAAATTCCGTCGCAAAGTCAATTTTGCGACGGATTTGAATTCCGTCGCAAAAAATCCGTCGCAAAATGCATTTTTTGTTGTAGTGAGATAAGGTAAGTTGTTATGTTTTCCTAATTAGTTTAGGAAAGTTTATTGTTTCCATATTATTTTCTACCTAGTTTAAAGTAAATATTAGTAGTATAAACCGAGAGTCGTAGGCATTGTAATAGAATATAAATTTGGGAGTTTATTACAAGATTACTTGTGTGTTCTTTATAGCTTGCGAGTTATAAGTTCAATTATTTTGTTCTTGCGAGAGTGAGATAATAGCGTATTCATCCTTGCGTAATTGAGTATTATTTGTGACAATTTCGAATTCCTTGCGAGGGAGGAGAACTTGTGCACGTCATACCCGAGTTATTCGAATAGTCTTGCGAGATTGGTAGTTTAATTCAAGTCTTAGTTGATGGATCTTGCGAGATATCACAACTAATTCATATATTTTAAATATCGTCTTTAATTCCGCTGCAAAACGATCTTCAAAAAAGTAAAATTTTTATTTTTATTTTACATCGGATCAAGGAAGCATCATTAGTAGTTTCACCAGTGTCGTTGACATGTTATCCAACTAGTTGAATTTGATAGCTTTACTATGTAATTATTCAGCTATTTTTGCTTCAGAAATGTAGAAGTATGTCGAGTATCAATATGTGAGTTTGTGAAGAAAAGTTTTTGTCAAGTTATAAGTGATACGAATTTTACTCGAAAGAGTAACACTCGTAGGGTTGCAGCGGAAACTTGACAGATTGAACAGCTCGTTGGGTTGTTCAGTTGCAAAATTCTGGGTAATATTCGAACAATACAACTATCTTCGAAGTTACGTGATTGGAATAATATGGATAATTTTTATGTGATTTTATATATGTGAGGAAACAGTAAATAAAAGGGATATTGCTCAAGCTAGACCTATAACTTGAACAATGGTGAATTATAATCAAGACCTATTGATTATAACTCGTGTTTATGTTTGAAAACGCGTAAAGAAAACGATTTTGTAACGAAACATGTCGATCCTTGTTTACAACCTTGTAAACTGAAACTCTCAGTTTATTCGATAATTATTTATCTAATAAAGATACAAGACCCCCTATTTATAACTAAACAAATAGATTCCTAGAAGGAATAAGGAAACATGCTTCCTTAAACCGGCTTTCCTAAACTTACTCGTGTAAGAACACGTCTACTATGGCTGCTAATTGCCTTATTATGAACTTCTTTAAACTCTAGAAAAACAATAACTAAAAAAATCTGTAATAATAATTTAACTCTCCCTAGAATCAAGAAACTAGAAAACTTTCCTAATTAGAATAAGACTCGAATCAGGAAACTAGAACTCCTAACACAATTAGGAAATAATTAATTCCTACTACCATTAAGAAATAATAAAATTAATACTCTTAACATAACTAGGATATGACTTCTTTTAGGGAAGAAATCTCGACACCTTTTCCTTGGGTGCCAAGTAATCGAGTGAAACAGTTGCTGAGGTTGTCTCTTTGAGCGTTTAACTAAACAGTCACGCGATACTGTTCATTTTTATCACTTCCTACATAATTTTTGTATCATCCTCTCCCCCTTGGAAAGGAATTGTCCTCAATTCATGATGGTGCAATCCTCCTGGGTTAAATATGAACCTCACAAACTTAGATGAAAAATCGTTGATAAGTAATAGCAATGAACTCAAGTCATCCGTTAGCTCATCATTCTCAATATAAACTTCAAGCTCATTCATCTTCTTTGATTCAAAGCTCTTCTCGCACCATTGATTCTTAAACATCTTTTTGTTACACGATCCATGTTCATGACATCCAGCCTTCCACCCTCCATGTACAAAATTATTAAAATCATATTTCAATTCGCCCACTTTATCTTCATCTTCAATTTGCTCCATTAACACCCTAGTAGCGAAATTAGCACCATAATTCTTGTCGCCATACATAACTTATCTATATTTGATTCCAATGGAGATTTATAGTCGTCCTTCATCATAATAGCTTAATGTTGCATTAAATTGTTTCATAAGGCACGTTAACCTCCAACGATAATTCTTCATCAATTATCCGATGCTTGTCTTCTTGATAACCAACATCATAGGAGTTGAAAGAATTTGTAATTTGAAGATCAGCAACATCCATTGGCTCTACATCATCATAATCATCAAAAATTGTTGGGGATTCTAATTCAGAAGGAGAATTAATGTCGTCTTGAAATTCTTCATTAAAAATTCTTTCTTTTTCTCCCTTTTGATAATCTTCCTTGTCAAAACTTATAGACGTTGTAACATCAGAATCAAGTGCATCAACCATATCTTGGTCACCATAATCGTCAATTATTGGTGGTCGATTTAAATCCAAGAAAGAATTAATGCTGCTGTCTTCTATCTCCTCCATGCTTAGTTTTGGTTCAAGTTTGTCTTCCATGGCAAGCATTGTGAGACTCGGTCTTCCGTCACGATAAGATTGCATAACACAAACTTCTTTAGACGACATAGGCCTCAAGATTATCGTATTTCTATTAGATGATAGAACATATTTGTTGCTTCGACCTTTATGTGACATTTCTATCAAACTGTCAAGGTCGACCCAAAAGAATATGACAAACATACATGGGAACCACATCGCATACAATCTCGTCTCTATACAAACCCATTGCAACACACACACACAAACTTGTTGTGAGACTCTCACCTTCTTACCATCATCCAACCTATGTAAATAATATGGCTTAGGATGAGCCGTGGTTGATAAAACCAACTTTGAAACCATCTCACTTAAAGCAGCGTTAGTGTAACTTCCTCCATCTCTGATCACGCTACACCATCGATGATTCACTTGGCACTTGGTATAAAAAAGTTGATTTCGTTGCTCCGTGTTGATAAGCTCCATCTTTCTTTCTCTTTTTTTTTTTCTCGGGATGAACAGTACCACGTGAATAGTATTTTTTTTAATAAACCGTCACGCCTTGAATAACAAGTTAGTATAACCACGTTCCTTAGATGAGTAATCAAAATCGATTAACCCTCCAACTACCTCGCTCGATTTTAACCCTTGAACTCCAACCGCAATCAGAAATTCACCTAATAACTTTACTTTGACACGACTAGGACTGTCTAGATTTAGGAAAATCAAGAGCCGAAGCTCTGATACCACTTATGATACGAATTCTACTCGAAAGAGTAAGACTCATAGGGTTGCAGCGGAAACTTGACAGATTCAGTTGTTTATTTATTGGTAATATTCGAACAATAAAGCTATCTTTGAAGTTACGTGATTGGAATAATATGGATAATTTTTATGCGATTTTATATATGTGAGGAAACAATAAATAAAAGGGATATTTGCTCAAGTTAGATCTATACCTTGAACAATGGTGAATTATAATCAAGACCTATTGATTATAACTCGTGTTGATGTTTGAAAACGGGTCAAACAAAAATGATTTGGGAACGAAACTCGCCGATCCTTGTTTACAACCTTGTAAACTTAAACTCTACGTTTATTCAATAATTCAATCTATCTAATAAAGATACAAGACCCCCTATTTATACCTAGACAAATAGACTCCTAGAAGGATTAAAGAAACATGCTTCCTTAAACCGGCTTTCCTAAACTTACTCGTGTACTATGGCTGCAAATTGCCTTATTATGAACTTCCTTAAACTCTAGGAAAACATTAACTAAAACTATCTGAAATAATAATTTAACTCTACCTAGAAACAAGAAACTAGAAAACTTTCCTAATTAGAATAAGACTCGAATTTCCCAAACTAGAACTCCTAACACAATTAGGAAATAATTAATTCCTACTACCTTTAAGAAATAATAAAATTAATACTCTTAACATCACTAGGGTATGACTTCTTTTAGGAAAGAAATCTCGACACCTCTTAGTTGGGTGCCAAGTAATCGAGTGAAACAACTGAGACTCTCTTTGAGCGTTGGAGACACAGACACTGTTCATTTTAATCACTTCATGCATAATTTTTTTATCAATAAGATACCTGACAATTGAGGCGCCGAGGGGAAGACCTTTTTGTTGGTGTGTGCGATTTTATGCGCTCTGAAACTGGCTCAAGGTCAATCATCCTTACACCATTAGACACAAAAATGAACATCGGTTCTCAAATCTTCAGATCTTTGACGTCGTTCTTGTATTCTGCAAACAGTCCAAAACATACACAACGCAATCACACACGTTAATAGCCGAGGACTTGTCATCATCAATAAACACAATGCAAAAAATTTCCCCTTTGATGATTGCAAGTCCATATTGACAAATATTCCCCCTCAAAACAAGAACATCAAGATAGTGACAGAAGAAAATCGAAAGTATCGAAGATGGGAAACATTTCATGATTTTTAAATCGGTACAAATATAACCATTTGATATAGGAACGCAAAAAAAATCCATCATAGATGATAAAGTCTAAAAATAGGTAGCTACTAGTATTATACGTCCATTAATTTTTTTTCCCCTTTTGACATCATCAAACGGAGAAAAGGTGCAAAAAGGGGTTAGTGCATCCACCATATGTGATAAAACAAGCAAGAGCTGCCGGACACAGTCAAATAAACATCGTCATAATAAATACAGACTAATCGAAAGAGAGTACGATAAAACCCTATCTAAGAAAAGTGAGCAAATAAAAAGGTGGTAGGACAGAAAGGGAAGGCTTATTTGGGTAGGCGAGAAAGAATGTGATCAAGCTTAGCATGAACGGTAACCATATCAGCATCCACCTGAGCTCGAATTTCACGCAACCCTCGATCAATCTTGTCCGGCACTCACCCATGGCAACCGTATAGGCATCAACAATAGACCGAAGTTCAGCAATTTCCTTACTCGACACCCAAGGAATAACAGACTCAGAAGAGCCACTGAGCAATACTAACTGATCGCCCATGACAGATAAGCGCATCTGACTCAACAGCCCATCGGTCATCTCATCATGACGATAAGTGACCCCAAAACTCTCAGATGTAAGAAGCCCCCGTATGTAAAATATATGAGATAAACAAGCACCATATGGCAAAGAAAGGGCCTCAGAATCCGGCTTGCGGATTAAGGTAGCAGTAGACCGTATATACCCAAATACAATGGATGGAAGATTAATCTGTTCACATGCAATAAGATGATACATGACAAGCAAGTCCGACACCAAACAATTTCCCCTGATTTCCCTACGAGGTGTGACGGTACGACGGACAAAATTAAACAGAAACTTTTAAGGAGCCGTCAAATTTCGGGGATATATCTTAGTCCGAGTGGTTGCGGACAGATCAAAATATTGCAGAATTTCCAATTGAGTGGCCACCTTAAGAGTTGGCCAAGTATTGTTTACGTACCCACCAAAACCCGTATTTGGTATCTTAAAAATTTCAGCAAAGTCGGAGGTACGTAGAATCAGGGACTGACCATTTATGCGGGCCGTCAACAAATCACCAGCATCATTCACAGAGACAGATTGATAAAATTGAATAACTTCAAGACCAAATACGGGTGATGACGCGGAAAGGAACTGAGCCCAGTGTTGAATGTCGAGTAATACATGAAAGAATTCATACGCCGGCTTACTCTTCATCCAAGAAACCGGATAATTTCGACCCGACAAAATTGGATAATCAAGAAGTCGAGTACATACCTCACATTCGGAATCTGGCAACCCAAGAGACTCAAGGAATTTTAGAGCACGGTTCCGATCAAGAGCGGAGAGAGTCGGGGCCTCAGTAGTGACCGCATCAGATTCGGTAGCAATAGAAGACGGAGCCCGTTTTCGCTTTAGAGTCTTTCGGGTTACCTTTTTCTTGCCCATGGAAGACAGAATATTGAGGCTATTGTTGAGTTGGTCCTCCCAGGTGTTATCAGAAGCAGTCGAGTTGACATCATCACCGTCGTGGGCGCGTTTAGAAAGCAAAACCCCTTTTCCCTTTCTAGATGCCTTAATAACGGGCGGCTCATCGGTTAGCGTTTCGGTTGATTGTACCGGTGGAGGCGTTGAGGTTGCATGCAAGGTTTTAGATCTGGTGGAGACAGCGGATGGCGACACAGTGGTTTTTGGTGGAGGAGTTGGGTTCTTCTTTGAAGAGGAGGAGATCGGTGGTTAAGGTGAGTTATTGGTTGTATTGATGGCGTTTCGATTGTAGGGACAACGTTGGTGGTGGTGTCTTTTGGGGTTGTCATTGTGGTGGCTGTGGAGGTGGTTTTTGGAGGTGGTTTTGTTGTTTCGGTGGGTATGGTGTGGTCTTTTTTGTGATGGTTTTGGGTGGAGCTCGAGGTTTGGGTGGGGGACGGGTTGTTTTCGGAGGTGGTGTACCAATCCCTTTGGTTTTAGGTGCCATAATATAGGGTGGGGTAGGGTAGAGGAAAGGACGAGGGGTGAAGAGTGATGGGTAGAAGAAGGGACGGTTGAGGGTTTAATATAATGGGGATGGTGGGATAAAAAAGTGGAGGAGTTTGCTCACAATGCAAAGACACGACTTTATACCACAACTCAATAGAATAATCAATTTATTACTAGTCTATGGGTTATGACTAGAATAAGCAAGCTACTGCTAAAAGTAAAACATATAGAAAACTTACCAACACAATTTTGTACCTACTACAATTTAGTCAATCATTGAGGTTATTATTTATGGACACATATGATCATAAGCTACTATTTAATAGACCCAATTCTAATCGGATTTTCTCAAATTGTTCCCTACCAAGTGGTTTGGTAAAAATATCGGATATTTGATCTTCGGTTTTACAAAATTTCAAGCAAATATTCCTTTTTTCAACATTGTCACAAAGAAAGTGATGACGGATTTTAATGTGTTTTGTCCTAGAATGATGTACGAGATTTTTGGAAATATTAATTGCTCTAGTAGTGTCACATAAAATAGGCACACAATTAATAATCATATCGTAGTCCCGTAGTTGTTGTCTTACCCAAAGCAGTTGGGAACAACAGTGTGCAGCTGCAATATACTCACTTTCGGCAGTAGATAAGGCGGCCGTATTTTGCTTCTTGGAACCCCAAGAAATAAGACACAGTCCTACGAAGGTAGCTATACCCGAGGTACTCTTTCTGTCTACCGAACAGCCTGCAAAATCTGCATCTGAATACCCCGTGAGAGTGAAATTGCAATCCATAGGATACCATAAGTATAAGTCTTGAGTTCCAATCAAATAACGAAGTATACGCTTAACGACAATTAAATGTGATTCTTTGGGATTTGATTGAAACCTAGCACATAAGCACACACTGAAAACAATAGCTGGACGACTGGCGGTAAGATACAAAAGTGATCCTATCATACCTCGATATACCTTTTCATCAACACTCTTACCTTTCTCATCTTTGTCAAGTTTCAATGTTGAGGACACGAGTGTAGAGAACGGATTCGCAAAGGTCATTCCAAATTTCTTTAGCATGTCCTTGATATACTTGCGTTGATGAATCATTATGCCATGCTTCGTTTGCTTGAGATGAAGTCCTAAGAAAAATCCTAACTCACCCATCATACTCATTTCAAACTCGGACTTCATAAGATCTGAAAAGTACACACATAACAAGTCATTAGTTGCTCCAAAAATAATGTCATCTACATAAATTTGAACAACTAGTAAATTATCCTTTTCTGATTTCAAAAATAACATTTTATCTATTGATCCCCTTTGAAATCCATTTTCAAGAAGGAACTTTGATAGTCTTTCATACCAAACCCGTGGAGCTTGCTTAAGACCATAAAGTGCCTCATCAAGTTTAAAAAAAGAATAAAGATAATTACTATCAAGGAAACCAGGAGGTTGTTCAACGTATACTTCCTCTTGCAAATAGCCATTAAGAAACGCAGTCTTAACGTCCATTTGAAAGAGTTTGATACCCATATGTGTAGCAAAAGCTATTCGAAGACGAATAGCTTCAAGCCTAGCCACGGGTGCAAAGGTTTCATCATAATCGATGCCTTCTTGTTGATTGTAGCCTTGCACTACGAGTCTAGCCTTGTTTCGAACAATTAAACCCGTGTCATCCAATTTGTTTCGAAATACCTATTTGGTTCCTATGACAGAGCGATCTTTTGGACGAGGTTCCAAGTGCCATACTTTGCTTCTTTCAAACTGGTTTAATTCCTCCTGCATAGCCAACACCCAATTAGGATCATTTAAAGCATCTTTAACATTAGTTGGTTCTAATTCAGACAAAAATGAATAGTGAGCACAAAAATTTCTTAGTGATGATCTGGTTTTAACTACCTGATTGATGTCGGTCAAGATGTTATCGATTGGATGAGAGCTTTGATGCTTCCATGGTCGAAGGACAAGGTCACTTGGTAAAGGTGTAGATTTAACAGTACTAGAGACTGTTAGATTCTGCTCAGATTCCTCAATTACTCTTTCAGATCCAGCAGAGCTGCTGGATGCTCGATTTGTATCAAGAATAACCAGAGCCTTCGACTGTTTAAGTGTCACAGAATTTGAGATTGTCTCCTGAATTAACAGTCCGTCGTTCTGTTTAATTCCTTCTGAATCTGTGGGATCTTCAGAATTTGTGCCTTCCAACGACGAAGGACCTTCTTCTAATTCAGGAGGAACATCATTTATGAACTCAATTTCAAAGTCATCATCGTCCCGTAATTCAGCATTTAAAACATTAGATTCATCAAAGATTACATGCCCACTTTCTTCGAAACACATTGTTCTCTTGTTATAGACTTTATAAGCTTTGCTTTCTTTTGAATATCCTATGAAAACCGCCTCATCGCTTCTTGGATCAAATTTTCCTAGATTATTTTTACCGTTATTGTGAACGAAACATTTTGATCCAAAACAGCGGAAGTGGGAAATATTTGGCTTTCGCCCATAAAGAATCTCATAAGGCGTTTTCTTAAGAATAGTTCGAATTGAAGCACGGTTGTGAATATAACAAGCTGTGTTCACGGCTTCTGCCCAAAAACTTCGAGGCAATCCACTACAAAGAAGCATGGTTCTCGACATGTCTTCTAACGTTCTATTCATTCTTTCCACTACTCCGTTTTGTTGCGGTGTCCTACGAGCTGAGAAATTATGATAAATGCCATGTTCCCTGCAAAATGATATAAAGGAGTCATTATCAAATTCTCTACCATGGTCGGTTCTAAGGGAGACTAAATTGTGACCAAGTTTGTTTTGAAGCCTTTTTATTAGACAATGAAATTCTTCCAAGGTTTCACTTTTGGCATGTAAAAATATGGTCCAAACAAACCGGGAATAATCATCCACAAGAACACATACATAAAGGCTTCTACCTCGGCTTCTAATCCTCATCGGACCACACAAGTCCATGTGAATGAGTTCTAGAGGCTTAGTGGTACTAACGAACCTTTTTGATTTAAAAGAGGTTCGGGCATGTTTGCATCTTGCACAAACGTCACAAACTTCTTCGTTTTCAAACTTTATGGAGGGCAATCCTTCCACTAAATCAAGTTTGTTAAGTTTGTTCAAAGAAGAAAAACCAACATGTCCAAATATTTTATGCCATAAATTGGGATCGTTTTGCATCGCAGACAAACAATTGATCGTTTCTTTAGGAACTCTTCCCAAATTAACAACATAAATATTATTAACTCGCTTACCTTCAAGAACAATTTCATTAGTACTTTCCTTGATTACATAACAAAAGTTTTCATGAAATTCAACTTTATTTCCTTTGTCACATAATTGGGAAATACTAATCAAATTGTGTTTGAGACCATTTACAAGCAACACATCATCAATGGAATATGAAAGAGACTTACCGACCTGCCAACAACCTCACCTTTTTTGTTGTCTCCAAAAATCACATTTCCACTATTGTATGCCAATAATGAGAGAAATCGGTTCTTATTACCTCTCATGTGTCGTGAACATCCGCTATCTAGATACCAACGGCTACCTCCTCTCATACGACCTTGAATATAGATTAGTTAGATGATTTAGGAACCTAAACAAGTTTGGGTCCCCTCTTATCACGAACAAGATCTAGGACATCCTTCCTAATCCATATTTTCTTAACGATCTTTATGTTAGTATTCAAATATCCTAATCATTTCTTACAAGCGTTAAATACATGACCTGTATTTCCACAAAATTTGCATAACGTATACTCAGGTAAGCCAACATATTTACGCTTACTAAAGTCACGTTCTAGGAGTTCAGGTTTTTTGAGACAGACTTTGCTGTAAGCATTCTGAATTAAACAGTTGGGAGGTCTGTTTACTTTCTGTTCAGGAACCCAAACCGTACGATATTGAGGATCGCATTGCTTGAGGTTAGAACAAGATTCGTACCATAATCCTAACTTCTTAGTATTACTGGATTGATTAACTAGGAAGTCAAGAACGGTATTACTTCCTTCCCATTTAGCGGTGACATTCCTAGCGTTATTTAGGTCGATTTCAAGGTTATCGATTTTACTAAGAAGTCTCTTATTCTTGTTAAGAAGATTCTCATTGTCAATATTAAGTCTATCAAATTTAGCACTGACATCAGAATATGTAGTTGTTCCTTTAGCATGCATATCTTTTATTTTATCTAATTCATCAGTTAAAGCTTGCATCTTATTGACAAGTACCTCGTTCTCATTTGTAAGCTCAGAATAAACAGTCTGATCAACTGCTTGTTTTCCTATATGTTTCAGATCATGTTTCAGTTTTATGTTTTTCTCCGCTACACTTTCAATTTCAGATTGTATTTCTTCCAGACGTCTATTTTGATCATACCAAGTGTCTAGGGTCTCATCAAGTAACCTAATTATTTTTCTTTAGACAAAGATCTAACACGAATCTTAAGTTTAGAGAGACCTACCTCATCGTCAGATTCACTGTCGGAATTATCAGTATGGGCCATGAGACATCTAAGATCATCTTTGTGTACCTTCTTTTGTAGCACTGGTTTATATGTGGAGCGAAGACATAATTTTTCTTCCTTTTCTTCCTTAGGTGGTTCATCGTCCTCTGATTCGGACTCACCCCACACAGCAGCAATCATAGCACGTTTGTACACCTGCTTAGATTTCTCACGTTTATCTCGAGATTTTACTTCTTCCCATTTGGGACAGTTTCGGATTTGATGATCACGATCTCCACATTTAAAACATCCCATTCTAGACATAGAACGATATGATGAAGATGAGAATGCCAAAGGAACAGATTTATTTGATGAGAAATTTTCGAACTTTCCTTGGTTTCGTTTTCGGATTATTTTCGCAATACGTTTAGACAACAACGCAACCTCCTCCTCAAGATCACTTTCATTGTTACTTGAGAAGGCGTTCAGAGCTAACCCCTTAGCCTTGGGTTTCTCTTCGGCATCATCAGGAGCAATTTCGTGTGCCATAAGAGATCCCATTAGGGCTTCATAGGTAAGAGTGGTCAAGTCCCTTCCTTCTTCAATAGCAGTGACCTTAGCTAGCCATCTCTTGGTTAAGCTTCTTAAAATTTTCTGGACAATGTCCTCAGTTTGAAAAGAGCGACCAAGATTTGAAAGTTCATTAGTTATGCTTGAAAATCGGGAAGACATGCTTTTAATTGATTCATCGTTTTGCATTTTGAAGGCCTCGTATTTTTGCATTACAAGATCAATACGAAGTTTCTTCACTTGCAGTGTTCCCTCGTGGGCTAACTCGAGAGTATCCCAAATTTGCTTAGCCGTCTTACAACCAGCAATACGGCCAGCCTCTTCATTTATCAGGCCGGATTGTAGAAGGGATATTGCTCGGGAGTTCTTTTCTGCCTTCTTATAGTCATCGGCAGTGTAGGCCGCTCTTGCTTTGAGACTTTCAACACCATTTTTATCGAAGGTCGTAATAACAAGAGGGCCACTTTCAATAATTGCCCAACATTCATAATCAGTTCCTTGAATAAAATGCATCATTCTATTTTTCCACCAGCCATAGTCAGTGCAATCAAAGACAGGACATTTAACGAATCTGGAATTCATTTAAGCGAGATAAACAGAAAAACAAACTCAAAGGATCAAACTCTTTGCGGTAAAGCAATCAAGAGCACAAGGCACTGATACCAATTGTTGAGTTTATGGATCCAATACTTAAGAGGGGGAGGGGGTGAATTAAGTATCATTCTTTAAAACTATCGATTCTAAACCAGTACACAGACGAATTAAACAGTTCAGCAAACTATTTAAAACAATGAATATTGTGCAGTACTATTTCAGATTGATATGAGACTAAATGAAATACGAGAAAATGAAATAACGATCAAACGAAAAATAATAACACAGCGATTTTTAAGTGGTTCGACCTACTCTCTAAAGGTCTACGTCAACTATCTCTCTTAGTAATATCTTCCTTATAAATCAATCCCGATTACAAAGAAGACCCTCACGATCAACCCGATTGTGCGACTCGAGTACAAACCCGTACCCCAAATCTGTCTCACACAAACAGAAAATTACAACTCTTTGTCTCCTTTTAAAGTTCACAAGATAGAACAATGGAGAACAATACAACCTAAGAGATGACTTGACTAAGAGCACCTTGATATTTTAAACCAAGAAATATTAACAAGTTTTTCAAAGAATTTTCCAAGAAAATAAAAGCTCAAACTTGTTCAATCAAACGTGAGAATGTTGGCTGCTCAAGGATATGTTTTCTGAAGGAGTGACTTTACTTCAATAAGAATGATATCTTTTTAGAGTTTGACAAACCAAGGAAACTATATTTTAGAAGATAAAATATCTCTACAATATCTTTCCTAAAAACAAAAAGATAACTTTTCCAAATAAACAATCTTTTTCATATCCCTTTCAAACAAAAGGAATATGTCAAAAATATGTTTATACGTAAAACCATTTCAGAAAAAATCTTTTAGAAATTTACTCGAAATACTTGGAGAAACAAAAACTTAGAGTTTTTAAATATCAAGAGTTAGACTTGATTTAAACAGTTTGTGCAACTGTTTAAATCAACTCTAACGACTTATGCTCAAGGTCAATCATCCTTACACCATTAGACACAAAACCGAACATCAGTTTTCAAATCTTCAATTCTTTGACGTCGTTCTTGTATCCTGCAAACAGTCCTAAACATACACAATGCAATCACACTCGTTAATAGCCGAGGACTTGCTGTCATCATCAATAACCACAATGCAACAGTTGTGCAAGTCTTTATATTCATTTGATAGCACATATATTGTCAAATTTCAGCTGGGTGTATTCCAGTTATGTGGTGAAGTGGTGTTCAACAAATCAATATACAAGGTGTTAACATTTTATGTAAACTTGAGAGAAATCAATGGCAAAATTTTGTTTAGGTTCTAAGTTGATTTTATTTGTTGTACGACGAAAATTGTTTTTTTAATTATTAAGGTCAATTCTAACACTCGAAGGCTCAAGAGAAAAGACAAGTCCAAAGACACGAGGGCGTGCAAGAATAAAGTCTAAAAGCATGTACGTCTCATCATTCGTGTTTTTTCATATACGGTTTTACTCTCACATATGCGTTTTACAAATTTACCCTTTTATTTTTTTCATTCCCTAAATGATTCTTTTCTCCCTTCCCTCATCTCTCTTCACCACCAACACCACCTCCATTTAACACACCTTGGTTCGTCAGTCTAGACGCCGGCCGAGGTTGCTCTGGCTTACATCACTTGGTCGTCCTTTACTCCGTCCGTTTTAACAATACATGTTACCTTGTAAAAATGGAAATTAAACGAGAAGATATAATGATCTAAGGTGAAGTGTTAAAGGTGTTTAATTTAGCAACAAATCAGTGAAAAGCAAAGTCAAGAGGCATAATATACTTATTGCCTACATTATCAAAGCATCACATATGGAGTACTAGATATTAATGATAGCTTGTGAGCATCGCTAAATGATACGCATATAATCCAACTTGTGCGGACAATTGGCAGAATAAAAGCACGGAAGAATTGAGTAAAGAAGTAAACATTAATGTCACTCATTAATAAACCCGAATAATTTCAATAAAACATACTAATAATTGTTATAAAAACAATTTTAATTCAGTAATTGCATGTAATATAATCCATTGGTCAAGTTTACGGTCAAATTAAATTCGATTTTAGGGGAAAGAGATATGTAAGAGTTAAATTAACTACGTTTACGAAAAAAGTTATTTTATGGACATTTTATGAAAAAAATGTATGTGAAAAAGTAAAATCCATATGTGAAAAAGTAATTCTATTAATATTAATGCTAATTAACCACTTGTCGTGGATGAGCTCATTTTAACTTGTTTTCATTATGAATGCCAAATCCGTTGAAATGGCCATGATAAAAGGTAAAGAGGCTCAATGTGATGCAGAACACGACGACTTTAGGCCTCTAAGTGTGGAAGAGGTTGAGGAATAAGGTTGTTTTGTTGTTCTTCAGAAGATAAATTATGATTTTTGTCCAAAAATGCTACAATCAATATGTTGATAGATGATTCAGTTTACAATTACAAAGAAGGTGCATGGAGAGCTTTTTACTTTTGTCCGGTGAAACTTTTGGAATATATGCATTGGCTGCGACAATGTGAAGATTATATGGCACATATCTTGAAGATTTAAGATCAAAAGAAATATATCCTTGGCGCATTTCACGAGGGATAATTATATTAGTTGTTTTTATTTATTATTTAAATAATACTCCCTCCTATCCAATCCAATGTACTCATTTACTTTTTAGATGTCAAACTTTCAAAACTTTGACCGTTTATACATCGGAAAATATAAAACTTTGAAAGACGAAATTAACATATTTAGTTTTGTTACAAAAATAGCTTTCATAAATTTATATTTTTTGTAAAAAAAAATTATATATATAAAGGAAAAAAACGCGGTCAAAGCATTGCCTCGAAGACCACCCAAGAGCAAATGGGTACATTAGATTGGATAGGAGGGAGTATATGATTTGTATAATAGCTCTAACTATGAACCTATCTGTGTACCAATCATTGAATGTTGCTCGTTACATGGTTGGAGGTTGAACACTATTCATATTTTGGATTCAGGCAAAAAAACATCAAAAAATTTTGAAATAAGAGGAAGACTAAAGGTTGATTGGTTCTTAAATTCCTCTCAAAGGTTGATGGCGTAATTTCACTAAAAATAATAAATTCATCATAAAATTCATCTGGGTAAGTAAAATTTAAACAATTTTTATATTGTAACGAACTTTATATTATCATTACATTTTAGATTTCATATATTTAATATCAAATTTTTTCTTTAAATTTTAGTGTCATCAACAACCAAAGGATTACGGGTGTGATTATTATGTTATGAAATGGATATATAACATAACTTTTTACTACTCGAAGGTAAAGAGGAAGATTTTTAGAAGGTATCTCTTTAGTGTAGATCACTCGACCACTTAGAATAAGCCTTAACAAGGGCGTGCATTTACCACCTTTTCCATATCTTATGGTGTGAAAATTCCTTGATCACCGTGTCTCTAGGTGACCTCTAGGTTTGAAGACTCCATTTTTCTACCTGATTCGTCAATTCCTATATATAAATTCCTTTGTTGGTATGGTTTCTTTATCTAGCTTATGGCGGATTGAACCATGTTCACATGACGATATGTATGAGATTAAAGAAGAGTAGTGTGCTACCAAATGTTTAGAGAACATGTATGTAGTAAATTAGTTTATTAACTAAGGGGTGTATGTTATTCATACACTTAGATGTATCTTTAGTACTATTGATTTTGATGTTATTGTTATGTTAGATGTCATGAGATCGATGTTAGTTTTTTGGACTTGTATTGTTTGGAATATTCTCTTAGTGGTTACTAGACCTGTCAAACGGGTCAGGCGGGTCGGGTCATACGGGTCAGGTCGAATACGGGTCGGGTCAAATACGGGTCGGGTCATACGGGTCACGGGTCGGGTTAGGGTCATATTAAGGGTCAAGAAATAGTCTCTAACGTCTTTTTTTCCCGATTTTTTATCGAAAATATATTTTTAATAAATGCAAAACGTATTTAAAATTAATATTTTAATCATAATTAATGTTTAAATTAACTATATTGACATAATTATTAACATAAATTGTTTTTAATAATTACATTATTATTAAATATTATTAAAATTGTATCAAAATTGATTTTTTTAATTGTGTTTGTAAATTTTAGTACTAAAAATAATATTTTATTGACCATTTTTTCAAATATAATATATTAATATTAATATTTTAATGAAATTCTTGATTTACCTTTGACCCAACGGGTCAACCGGTTCGGGTCGGATTTTGACCCTAAAATAACGGGTCATTTCGGGTTCGGGTTCGGGTCAAACGGGTCACCGGGTCGAAATTTTCGAGTACGTCTTAACCCTAGAAAAACGGGTCGGGTTTTCGGTCGGGTCGAAATTTGACATGTCTAGTGGTTACATTTCTGTTCACATGTATTATTTGTTCATCTATAATATTTGAAATTATCAAGTTTATGAGGAGGTAAGACCGAAATTTTTGTAGAAGTTTTTTATTTTAAAAATATAAATTTAATTACTACGATGGTTTCTCCAAAAACGACGTCAAAAGATTAACTATTTTGCCCTATATTCAAAAAAACAAGTTCGCCTTTAGTGGCAATTTTTAACCAACAACCAAAGTTATAATTACCTTTAGTGGCGGTCATTTGTTTTACAACAACCGTTGTTATACTAACCTTTCGTGACAGTTTTGTATCTACAACTGACGTTGTATAGGACCTGTAATGGTGGTCTTATGGTACATAGTTCTTATTCAAATACCTATGATGGCGGTTTCAAAAAAAAAAATATATATATATATATATAGAGAGAGAGAGAGAAAGAGAGTCAAGATCCGGTGCAAACGACCACTCGGTGCAAAAAGTGGAAACGTACACTCATTAGTCATTTATTTAATACCCACTACATGTCATTTGCAAATTCACTGAACAAAGTCCATATATTACACTCACCCACATTATTAACACGCTTAGCTTTCCTCACCAAACACCACTAGTCCCGACCATCTACCTGACCGCCGTCGACGACCTCTGGCCACCGGAGATGACGTACCCCTGACTGTCGACGCTTCGTTTTGCTGCCCTTCTCCGGTGAGTCACTCAGGCGCAATCCAAGATGCTTTTCGCCGTCCCATTAAGCCTTTCCGGCAAGTCACTATGCTGTTGATTCCTTCTCCGGTGAGTCACTAAGACACATTTCTCTATCCTAGGTGTAGATGCACTTTTTACAAGCTTCTCCGGCGAGTCACTTACGATCAATAACAACAATCGCGGACCACCGTCATCAAAGAGTCGACCGGATGATGGCTAACAATAAAGGTGAGCTGCACTTCCACCGGTTCTACATCGTCGTCGGCGACAAGCAATTGTAATTAGTTTATCTAATTGATATTTTTGATGTAACTCAACCCAATTTTAATGTACCTAATTACTAGTTTTGTGTATCTATGTTAATGTACATTAAAATAGTGGCTAGATACACAAAATTAGTCATTAGATACATCAAAATTGATCTCGGGTACATTAATATTTAAACCATATACACTAATTTCCAAGCTTCAATAGTGATGAATCCGATGATAGTGAGAAGAAATTCAAAGATTGTGATGATAATGAGGAGATTTCTTGTGGTGCGAATGAGGTTGATGGTGTTGCGGATCGTCAATTTGATTGACGACAGTGATGGTGCCAGTGAAATGTTACTCCTTCCGGTGGGAAATCGACGGAGTTCTAGCGGCGGTAAGTGGGGTTTTATGAGTTTTCGACTACTTTTAATAATGGGTTGCAGTGTTGCAAGTGTGCAACTCGTTAAATTGGTAATAGTTGAAGTGGGATGCGGAATAAGGGCGGCGACGGTAGGATCTCTGCCAGCGTCTTTCCAAAACTGATGATTGGTGATTGCGGGATTATGGCGGTGGTATATGAGGAGGACTAATATGTGGGTGTTGGGTACTGTGTTGTTAATAGTTGGGTTAGTAGTGTCATGTGTTTAGAATGTGATGAGTAATGTCGGGTGTTAATAATTTGGTGGGTAGTATGTTTCCACTTTTTCCACCGAGTAGTCGTTTCCACCGGATCCTAAATCTATATATATATATATATATATATATATATATATATATATATATATATAGAGAGAGAGAGAAAGGATCATTTAAGTCCCCTTAGAAAAGGTGAGTCCATGAGTCCTTTTAGAGGCCCTTGGATCTTGGGGATCAATGGCTGAGATTAAAACAAGAAAATGGTCATTAGGGAGGTGTTTAATCCCACTCTCTCACATCACACTAATTAAATCACTAATACATTTATCACTCTAACTAACCACATCTCACCCAATTCATTCATTCATTCAAACACAATTACTCCTTCTCTCTAAAACTCCCTCCTCCTTCTCTCTAAAACTCACTCCACCAAAACCCACAAAAAAAACCCTAGATCTGAAAACTCACTCCACCAAAACCCACCCTCTCCTTGCCGCCGACACCATCAAAAACCTACTCTCCTCCGACTCTCCCCTCATCCGTCCTCTCCTCCGTCTCCGCCTCCATCACGTCGCCTCCTCTCCTCTCCTCCTCTCCTCCTTTATTTTTTTCCAGATCTGAATTTGTTAGGGTGTTGTTGTTGCTGTCGGTTGTTGTTGCTGTCGGTTGTTGTTGTTGCTGTCGGTTGTTATTGTTGTTGCTGTCGGGAAAGGGGTCGGAAAAGGGTGGGGTCAAGGGTGGCGTCGGGAAAGGATGGGGTCGTTGTCGGGAAAGGGTGGGGTCAAGGGTGGCGTCGCGGTGAGGGTGGGGCTGGTAGCGTCGGGGTGAGGGTGGGGTCAAGGTGGTGGTGGTTGTTCTTGGGTTGTTTAAATTTCTTATTTTTTATTTCTTTTTCTTTTTTTTTGTTGTTTATATTTTCAGATTTTTTTTTTTTTTTGATATGATAAAGAGGACTTTAATAACTTCTATTAAAGTAACACAAATATTCTGTTAAAGTTACACACCTTATATATTAAAGTCACATATGTAGTCTATTAAAGTCACACAACTTATTTATAAAAGTATCACATTTTTTACTAAAGCTACACATTTCTTTTTTATGTTTTTTGTTTTTTTTTTCAAATTTGTTATGTTATTATTTCTTTATTTTAGGTGTCGTTTTTTTTATGGTGTTTTTATTTCCAGATCTAAAGTTTATACTGAAGTAACACTTATAATAATTGAAGTTACACATGTAAGGATTGAAGTAACAAATTAAGGCTTGAAGTTACACTTTTAAGGCTTGAAGTTACACTTTTAAGGCTTGAAGTTTGACTTTTAAGGCTTGAAGTTACACTTTTAAGGCTTGAAGTTAAAGTTACACTTTTAAATAATAAAGTTACACTGAAGTTTTTATGTTTTTATTTTTTAGATCTCATTATTATTTTTCTGTTTTTCTTTGTATTTTTTAGATCTGAAAAGGTGGATCAAACTTTAATGACGTCTATTAAAATATTACATATTATTTATTAAAGTCACACATATTGTATATTAAAGTAACACAAATTCTCTATTAAAGTCACACATATTATATATTAAAGTAACATAAATTCTCTATTAAAGTTACACCTATTGTATATTAAAGTAACACAAATTCTCTATTAAAGTTACATGTCTTATTTATTAAAGTATTATTTATTAAAGTAACACAAAATGACCTTAAAGTTACACTTGATATTATTAAAGTAACACACATTATTTTGTGGTTAGTGGTGTTGTTTCACTGAAGTTTCACATATAATGACTGAAGTTACACTTTTCGTTACTGAAGTTACCCATATAATGACTGAAGTTACACAGTTTTTTTTTGTTGAAGTTACACATTTTTTCATATGTTTTATGTTTTTTTTTTAATTTGTTATGTTTTTATTTATTTATTTTAGATTTCGTTTTTTTTTTTTTTTTTTTATGGTGTTTTTATTTCTAGATCTAAAGTTACACTAAACTAAAGTTATATAATTGAAGTTACATAGGTTTGGACTGAAGTTACATAGGTTTGGACTGAAGTTACATAGATTTGGACTGAAGTGACACAAATAAGGGCTGAAGTTACACTCGTAATGACTGAAGTTACACTCATAAAAAGGCTAAAATCACATAAACTTGTCTTGAAGTTTCATAAATTCAAATTTATGTAGTCGAAATAAAATTTTAGTTTGAAGTTACAAAAATAATGGTTGAAGTGACACTCGTAATGACTGAAGTTACACACCTAAAAAGGCTAAAACCACATAAACTTGTCTTGAAGTTTCATAAATTCAAATTTATATAGTCGAAATCACATTTTAGTTTGAAATTTCATAATTAACGGTTGGAGTTACACTCATAATGACTGAAGTTACACTCATAAAAAGTCTAAAATCACATAAACTTGTCTTGCAGTTTCATAAATTTAAATTCATATAGACGTAATCACATTTTAGCTTGAAGTCACACGAATAATGGTTGAATTAACACTCGTATTGACTGAAGTTTCACTCATAAAAAGGCTAAAATCACATAAACTTGTCTTGAAGTTTCATAAATTCAAATTTATGTAGTCGAAATCAAATTTTAGTTTGAAGTTACATAAATAATGGTTGGAGTGACACTCGTAATGACTGAAGTTACACTCATAAAAAGTCTAAAATCACATAAACTTGTCTTGAAGTTTCATAAAGTCAAATTTATATAGTCGAAATCACATTTTAGTTTGAAGTTTCACAAATATGGGCTGAAGTTACACTCACAAATCTCAGAAATTCAAAAGTGCTAAAAAAGTGATTAACTAAAGGCTAGAGAGAGAAAGTTAATTAATTAGTGCATAGGTAAATGATTAGTGTTAAGTGTGCTTTTGTCTCTACAATCTCATCCATTCATCTCCCACATCCAATGGCCAAGATGAGGACTCATGGACTCACAAAAATTGGTGGACTCATAAGAACATATCTCTCTCTTTATATATATATATATATATATATATATATATATAGGGTCAGGATCCGGTGAGAACCACTAATATAATGAGAACCGTGAGAACCCTCACTAGATCTCCACCAAATCTTGTTTCGAAAGTTTTGTTGGATAATTTACCATTAATTTGGTTTATTCAAGCAAAATACTTGCAGTAACTAAACAAAATTTATTGATTATATTAAAAAATATGAACTTAATGTACATAAATTCAATTTGTACACTAAAATTATTCTAAATGCGTGAAAACGAGCACTAGGTGCACGGAAATTGCTACATGCATGAAAACAGTTACTAGGTGCATGAAAATAACGGGCTCTAGATGCATTAAAATAAGTACCTGGTGCATGAAAACTCTTAGATGCATGAAACTGACTACTAGATGCATGAAAATTAATAAGTCGTATTTCACCTCAATTTCTGTCAGTAACTTATATTTTTTTCGACCAAGATGTATGTTACCTAGCCATAAAATTCTACGCCGAACCCAAAAATGTCCTTATTTTTTAAAAATAAACTTCAAAAGATGGAGTTCTCACGGTTCTCATTATCTTAGTGGTTCTCACTGGATCCCAATTCTATATATATATATATATATATATATATATATATATATATATACTGTACTGTAGATGAGTTACAGCAGCGTGTCTTTGCTAAAAACCGTCGTTTTATGTAAGTCTATTATGGCGGGTTTTTTTTTCAACTACCACCATAGCAGAGCGATGTTGCTAGTTTTAAAACCGATACAAAGAACATACGACGGTCAAAACCAACTTAAAATCGCTGCAAAAGGTCATTTACATCCGCCTCTATAAAGGTGTTTTTAGGGGTATGTTAGTCGGGTCAATTTCAGGTTAAGCGGGATGGGTTATTTCGGTTGTGGGTCACTTTCAGGTCATGATTAAAGAAAAAATCATACGTTCAAGTATTATTACCTACTTTTAGTTTAACTTTGGCAATTCATTCTTAATTTTTAACATAACTAATGTTAAATATGCTTTTAAATTAGTCATTTCAAATCTTTTTTATTAATTAGACTTATAGTTGTTGGGTCATTTTAGGGTCTGATGGCTTCGGATCAGGTCAATTTATGCCGGTTCAGTTTCGAGTCAACAAAGTTGGGGCCATGTTCAGGTGGGATCGGGTCAATTCGGGTTTCAGCTCACATTGAAGGGTTGTAGTTCGAGTCAATTTCGGGTCTCAGGTTTGCTTTTTCGAGTCGGGTTAATCGGGTCGGGTTGGTTTTACCTGGTGTGTAGACCTGGCAAACGGGTTAATCGGATCGAGGTAATTTGTGTTGTTTGTGTTTGCAAGAATTCAGGTTAGGCCGGGTTGAGTCGGATTATTTCGGATTCATGCCATTTTGCGGGCAAGTTATTATTTTCAAGTTATTTATGGATAACGATTAGTTTGCGATAATAAACACTCGGATCAGATTAAATAGGGTTGGGTCAATTTGGATTCGGGTATTAGATTTCGGTCATAAAAAAGAATGTCGGTAAGGTTTAGGCAGGTTATTTGGTCCGATCGTTCTGATCGATTCCGTTTTGCCAGGTCTAAAGGCGAGGGTAAGAGCACTTTTTAGGATAAGAGAGGCTTAAGGAGAACCTTTTAAAGGAGCATTGAGACGTAATATAACATTGAGAAGGAAGACAAGAGTATTTTGATGAAGAAAAAAAGAGCATAATTTAAACTAGTTGTCAGAAACGTTCCAAGAGTCATTGACAATAACAGGGGACATCAAACACGTGGTTGAGGTGGGGAAGAGAGGTAAAAAAGAAGGGATCAAATAGGCCTAAAGACGTACCACATTTGTATTAGTCATTTATCATACATTGGATACAAAGATCAAAATAAAGAAGATGTGTGTACACATTTAGTTAATTATCTTAGAATTCGTGTAGCACACGGACAACATACTAGTTAATAATAATATAAGAATGATTTAACTGTATGTAATAATAGTTCGATCATAAGCATTATCACACTACTTGTTTTTCAATGTCACACCGCTTCGAACCTTTTTTTTTGTGACCAAGGGAACACCCGAACACCCTGCAAGCGATGGGACCAGATAAGTCATCAAGGTAACCCATAATGGCAGGTAACCGCATCACTCCTGTGTAGGGAGTCGAACCTGAGACCTCTCAATTCGTTGCCATTACAACGTTTTTAGGCACTCCCGCACTCTACACCACCCAAGCAATGGTTTTTAGGCCACTTATGCCTTTTTAGGAACTTTGAAAGAGTGTACCTTGCACAATAGTAGGAGTTCTGGAGAGTTACGCAATCGAGAATTGTAGTACAATAATTGTGCCTTTTTTGGCCACTTATGCAATGGTTTTTAGATCACTAATGCATGTACTAACCTACAAATATTAAAGACCTCAAATAAAACGAGTCGAAAACATAACTTCCGTCCGAAAATAGTAGGACATGCATGCATGTCCTAATTAACTTACAAAAATCAACATGATGCAAAGAATACATGTACGATACAAAGAATAAGAATACTCGTTGTTATGAGCTCATCATTGACGTGTTAAAACTCACATGCTACTTTAACGTGCCAAGGTTTTTTACTCTCCACTGAGATGCTTATTATTAACATTATACTATTAAAATAACTTTACACTATTAATTTTTTTTATAATTGACGGGTAGGCGGATATGAAGTGGGTAACACGCAAAAATCATCCCCGTCCCACTACCCATGGCCAGGGGCGGACGCAGCAATTTTCTTTAACCCCTTACCCCGGAAACGATTTTTTAGGTCGATTTAATCTTATTATATGAATTTTAATGGCCTAATCTCGCTAAAACAAGGCAATATTTTGAAAATGTGGGCGCAATAATAATCTTTGAAATTTTCATAATTTTATTGTGAATTTTGCGGTCGATTTTCAAACCTATACATGCAATATATGCTACTTAAACTTTTGAAAAAAAAATATAACCATGGTAATCAAACCAACAATCTTATAGTTAAATTATTGTACAAATTCGAATAAACATTAACAACAAACAGATTTTGAAAAAATTCAGAAAGTAAGAAATAAGTAAAAAAATGTCGTAAACATTACCATATGATGGACAGTTAATTTTGATTTATTAGCATTTTTAGGTCTTCAAATACACAAATATAAGAGTTGTCAAAGTGGTCACATGCTAAAGTTTTGTACAAATGGTCGGGAGTTCAAATCCCACCAACATCATAAAATTATTAAATTTTAAACAACCCAAAAAATGAGTGTAGCAGGGCTCGAACACAGGTTACTATAAAGGTTGAACGCTACACTTACCAACTTAGCCACATTGTATTGATGCAGTTAATGCCAATGTTTATTACTTAACACAAATTTCCAGAAATCCATGGTAGGCACGTGCCCCCCTTGGCCCCCCTTAAATCCGCCTCTGTCCATGGCGGGTATAATTTTTGTACCCGTATCCGCTCTACTACCTGCCAAAGCTCTACCCATACTCGTCCCAACTGACATCCCTAAAGACAACAATAGACCAAAAACGGAGAGAGTATATACCAAATGACTCCAATAATTGCCTAGAAAACCAAAAAGTTTGTCCTTATTACTACTATAGAATAGAATTTAACCCATATAAAATTTAAGAAGGACATTCAGTGAGAGTGTTTGTATTTATATGACCACTTAATTTTAGCTCTTATAAGTTCAGTTCAGTTGAGTTCCAATAAGTTCAGTTCAGCTCTATTAAGTTCAGTTCAGTTCAGATCAGTTCAGTTCAATTCAGCTTACTTTATTTCAACATATTATTAATCTTACTATTATCATTGTTATTATTATAATAATTAATTTGTTATTATTATATTAATATATTTTTTAAAATTTATTATATTACTATTTTTTATTATAACTTTTATTTATATTATTATATTTATTTATTATTATATTATTACGATTAATTAATGGAAATATTAGTATTACTAATATTTATTATTATTATTATTATTATTTTGTTATATTATATTTAATATTTTATTAATATATTCACGATATTATTATTATTATTTACTATTATTAGTATTTATATCATTTATATTATTATATTATACTTATCTTATTAATTCTTTAGATACTTTTGTTAATATATTTATTACTATATTATATTAATACTAATAATGTTATCATTTATATTCATATTTTATAATAATAATAATATATTATATTAATATAGTATTATACTAATGTTTAATATATTATTATTATTAGTATTATTATTATTTATAATATTTTATTATTATTTTATCTTATCATATTTATTTTAATTACTATTTTTAATATACTTATTACTATATTATATTATTATTAATAATTTGATAAGTAATATTAATATTTTACTACTATTATTATTATATATATATTATTATTATATTGCTATTTTTTTTATATATCTTATTATATTATTATTATATTATATTAGTATAAGAATATTTTTACTAATGATTAATATTATTATAATATTTATTATTGTTATATTATTGTCATAATCTTTCTATTAGTTCAGTTCCGTTCAGTTCTGTTCAGTTCAGATCTGTTCAGATAAGTTCAGTTTAGTTCAGGTCTATTAAGTTCAGTTCAGCTCCAATCAGTTCAGTTCAGTTCTGACGATTTCAGTCCAAAAGAACAGAGCCTTAGGCCTCGTTTTTTTAGGCTGAATTTTGATGAATTTTTATGAACTGAACTTATAGGAGCTGAACTGAACTTATAAGAGCTGAACTGAACTGAACTAAAATTATAGGAGCTGAGCTGAACTGAACTGAACTTATAGGAGTTGAAACGTTTTTGAACATAACTTATATAATCTGTATTTAACTTAAATTAATTTAATTTAACTTTATTACTATCATTATCTTTACTTTTTAAAGATATTATTGACAAAAAAAATATATGGTGTAAAATACAAAATAAAATAATAAAATTATCACTTTATACACATTATGTTATTCCCTTATTACTACATCTTTTTTTATTCATCTATTTTCATTTTTTTTTCCTTTTCCTCATCTCTTTCTTTTTTTATCTCTATCTTCCTTGTCAAATATTTGTTCTAATAAATATAGTTGTACATCTAACCCAAAGATTAGTGTAATTCATAAATTTTTAGGGTGATTAATATGAGTCTTCATTTTCATAACTATAAAATGATCATCAATTTAACTTGAACACATCAATTAATAAATGGTATATAACTGATCAGCCATGTCGCAAGCCCAATACAAAGATAATTTACCCAGACTAGGCTAATAACAAATTAATGTAATTAGGGAAGTAGGGGTCGATCCTCAGGGAGATGGTATTTCCTATGGATTGTGAAACGTCTCACAATTGAGTTTTATCTAACGATTTTCTGGGTTTTGAGGGTTTGGATTCTAAACTAATAAAGAACATAAATAAAAACAAAATAAGAGCAAACTAAAATGAAAACAATAAAACAAATGATGATTTAACAATAATGAGAAAAATCTAGGGAAGTAGGTTCACACATGTAGATTGACATATTGATGAAATTGGATTTAGGATATGCAAATAATTCATTGCGCGTTCATAAGAATGATGTGTTCATTACAATCATAGATCAGATGGTCTAGCAGGCATTTAGGCGATTTACTAGGTCTTAATCCACTATGTCACGCTTTGTCTATTCAATTCTCGTATATCTACCTTGGAAAAGAATTCCATACTAGTCAATGATTTTGATCACGAATCGTCAACTATTGTTAAAACCAAACATGCATATACACAATGTTTTAAAGGCACAATTTCTTTTATCCAATTATCATCTTTTAATCAATTCAACATGGCTACCCTACACCCTAGAAAGGTGACTACTCACTCATGATTATGTTTATGTTTAAGATGATATTAACAATGAAAACTAGGATAAACATGTTTAGTTGATTTTTGACAATAATTTAAGACTCTTTATAAGGCGATAATAACGATGCTATTTGACAATCAAAAACATGAAACTACGATTATAACAACATGGAAATGAATCTAAACGATATGAATAGAAAATAACAATCAAATGGAAAACAATAAAGGATAATAAGTAAAGGATAAATTAGGAATACCTAGGGACGATCAACAACGAAAGTGATAACGATAATAGAAATCCCTTGCATAGAATAGTCGTTCCTTGAATTACAATTCTTGAACCCAACAAAGTAGATCACAAAGATTGAAATTCTTATTGAACTAAACTAATGTTTTGATAAGAAATGGACAGAAATAAACTAAGAACAAAAGACAAAAGAAGAAATGATCTAAACTAGAAAGACTAAAAACAAAATAGAAAAGAAAATATTATTCTAAAGAGGATTGTAAAGAAGATTGTATAAGATGAGATGATATGAGATGAGAGGTTAGAGCATCTATTTATAGTATTAGGGTTTCGTGGAGAAGAGGTCGGACATTAAACACATAGGACAAAAGTAGGAAGAAGACCCCGTCATGCTCGGATCAGCAAGGATACCCGATCGAGTACACACTTACCCGATCGGGTAAGTGGTCTTCTGGAAGCTCTTGACTAACGTTTCATCTTCCTTTGCTTTGACTTGACTTCCAACTGAAAGTCCTAGACCTTTAATTAGACTCCTCTAATTAGTTCATTAAATTACATTAACTTAATGATTTAGGATCTAGTTATCATGCATGCAAATATAAAAGCATAAAAGAAAAGATAAGACCAAAACATCCTTACATTGGGATTTTTCGGTTCAATATGGGCACAATAAACTCCTTCTTATTGTTCTTGAGCATGAAATTAAGTGGATGATCCTCCAAAAATAACCTCCAAAGTAGAAGGTCTCCTTCTTGTTGCACCCAAGATTAAACCCAAATAATCTTACCTTATTATTAACTAGATAATAAGTAAGATAAATATTACTAATATTATTGTATTACTACACTAGTAATATGTAGAGAATATTAGTATATATGAGAGTTTAGAGAGAAGTTGAGTATTTTAGAGAGATATGTCAAAACAAGTGAAAAACAAGAAGTAAGTAATGAACAACCAAAGTGCTCTATTTTAAGTCACTTTGGCCGGTCATCAACTCACCAAAAGAGGTGATTTTCTTCCTTATTTTATTCACATGCAAAGTGGTAGAGTGTAGTGTTAGTATGTAATAATTTTAGGTTACTATTCATGTCATAATCACATGTTGCTTGTGAGTATGAATAAGAGCAACCATCATCACCAACCACTACATGTAAACCGGCCATATGAGGCCTATTTTGATCCATTTTGATTTTTGATATTTGTCCCCCAAATACTTATTAATCATATGCTTAATGTGGGAAATAACTGTTTACATCCCCTTAAAATTTAGGATTATAACAAAATTATATAATATGAATTGCAAGTCATTAATACGAAAACGATATAAAATATAGAGAAAGCGAATTTAACCTTTGGTCCTAGCAAAATTCGGCCTAAGAACAGATATCAAAGTAGATATCCTCCTAATCGTCTCACCCAAGATAGATCGAGATATGCCCTTCCTTTTGCTAGAAAAATGATTAAAAGTTACAGTTAACTTTTAGGTTTTTGTGATTTTGAGTGATGGAGGCACAATTGAGAGAGAGTAGAAAATTAGGTTAGAATTTTCTTTGCCCTCCTGTGTTTTCACGGCACAACTAGGTTATTTATGAGGAGATTTAGTCTCCTCAAATAACTACCCATTGACCGGAAAAACCCGAGTGTATCTGGACACTTTTTCCGGTCATTTTAGCTTCCAATATAATGTAATATATTATAATCGTCATTTGTCAAGGACCGACATTATAAGACAACATTAATTATAAATATCCGTATATTTATAATTTGCCAATTAATTATAACGGTTTATGTTTAATTAGCTTACATTATATACAACAATTAAATATAACATTTTATATTCAATTTTACGAATTACAGTTAATTCGTCTCAGCTAACTTTATTTAATCATTATTAAATAATCATATCATCATCACATTGACTAACCTTTTAGTCAAAAACACCGACTAACCTTTTAGTCATTTAATAAGGCATCAATATAATTATTTTCTCAAATAATCACATCTCTCAATCACATCCTTTAGGTGTGACTTTTAGGGACCAGTTGATCACCCCGCCATCTGGTATGACGATGACGTCAAACTTATCTAGCAAGCCAACCGTTATCGATAACGTTAATCACCTGATTTACATACAAAGTATACCCTGTGAACCTACAGAGATTTATTTAGGTTATTGCACTCTGTGGAACACCGGCCACAACAATCTCCCACTTGTGTCCGTACAAGTGTAATTGCGATAAACGATTCTCATATCCATAATAAATTTCTCCCACTCAATGTAAACCAATTTGCAAAGTCCGTGTTCACAAAGGTCGTAGTTTACAAGTGATCAGTATCAATAGTGGTTTCCCCGACTAGAGAGTAACTTAACTGATAAACGAATCTTCATTCGAGCATGGCCATGCATTTCAGTTACAGCTCCTCGAGTGGCCCTGAGAAATATCATATCCTGATAAAGGTGGGATATTTTCTTCAACTCGAAACTTGCAGATACAAGCGCAGTATGAAATGACCCAGTGAAAATCTACTTAGCCTCCTGTTACGGTCGACCATGAGAAAGAAACCAAAATCACCCAAAAACTGCCTTTATCTCAAGAGACAGTCGATAGTCAAAAGAATCGACTCTAGGAACACTATGAATGTCCTATCCACGACCTGTCACCTAATGTTCCGAAACATTTAGGACTCCATAACGTCGTCACGAAATGTCCTGCGCAGTATCATTATAACTCGCATCTATGATCGATCAGTCAACAGTTTGACTTATGGCTCGTTGAACCCACCATCAATCGACGTCACAAAATAATTGCCAGAGTTATCAGCTCATGTAGGCAATTACAGACCAAAACAAAATATAATATAATTCAGTTCACTTTGTGGTGTTCAATGTTGTCCGTACAACCCACATGAAAAACAAAATATAAAACAAAACGATGATTTTATAGATAGTTTTTATGAAAAAGATACAGGTGTCTAATCCATATAAAACAACTAATACAACTCAGGAACACGTTTGATTCCCATGGAAATAACATGCCCTTCATGTTTATCATATCTCAATGGTTTATTGAGAGGATCTGCGACGTTATCATCCGTAGCAATCTTGTCTATCACTATTTCCCTTTGCTCCACGTAATCTCGGATCATGTGAGCCTTCCGTTGTACATGCCTAGACTTGTTGCTGGACTTAGGCTCCTTAGCCTGGAAGATGTCACCACTATTATCACAATAGATGGTGATTGGGTCATCCAAACTAGGAACTACAGTTAGTCCTTGTAAGAATTGACGCATCCATATAGCTTCCTTCGCAGCCTCTGAAGCAGCATAGTACTCGGACTCAGTCGTAGAATCTGCTATAACACTTTGTTTGGAGCTTTTCCAGCTGACCGCAACGCCATTAAGAGTAAAAACGAATCCAGACTGAGATTTCGATTCATCTCGATCCGTTTGGAAGCTAGCATCTGCTTAACCGATTGCGCATAGCTCAGTGTCACCTCCATCAGTCAATACCCAATCCTTAGTCCTCCGTAGGTACTTAAGGATATTCTTAACAGCCATCCAGTGTGTTTCACCTGGATTGCCTTGGTATCGACTTGTCATACTCAATGCATATGCCACGTCCGGACGTGTGCATATCATGGCATATATGATCGATCCTATAGCTGATGCATAAGGAATCCGACTCATGCGCTCGACCTCTTCCGATGTCTTTTGTGCTTGAGCTTTACTCAACTGCATCCCAGAGACCATTGGAAGGTTCCCCTTCTTGGAGTTGGTCATGCTGAACCTCTCAAGAATCTTATCTATATAAGACTCCTGACTGAGGGATAACATCCGTCGTGATCTATCTCTGTAGATACGGATCCCCAAAATTCCTTGTGCCTGGCCCAGATCTTTCATCTGGAAATGGTTCTTTAACCAAACTTTTACCGAAGTTAAGAGAGGTATGTCATTCCCAATCAAGAGTATGTCATCGACATACAATATTAGAAAGACAATCTTGCTCCCACTCGACTTGATATATAAGCATGGTTCCTCGACCGATCGAGTAAATCCATTCTCTTTTATCACCTGGTTGAAACGATGATTCCAACTCCGTGAAGCCTGCTTAAGTCCATAGATGGAACGCTTAAGCTTGCATACCTTCTTAGGATTCTTAGGATCAATGAAACCTTCGGGTTTTACCATGTACAACTCCTACTCTCAAATAACCGTTTAAGCGGCGGTTTTCACGTCATTTGCCAAATTTCATAGTCATGAAAGGCGGCCCAAAAATCGCTAAGATTATCCGAAGGAGACGCAGCAGGATACGGGTGCAACACAAATTTCTCATAATTCAATCCGTGCACTGAGTGAGACCTTTGCCACTAGTCGTGCCCTTGTAGTAGCTGGTTGTTCTTCTGACAGAATGTTTATCTTGTGAAAGCCATTTGCACTGAAGAGGACGAACCTATCAGGGAAGTCAACCAGATTTCCCATAAGTCATTCTCATAATAGAGTCAATCTCGGATTGCATGGAGTCAAGCCACAGTTAGAGTCGGAACAGGTCATGGCACCTTTATAGGTAGCGGGTTCGTTACTCTCTAGGAGTAAAACGTCATCACTCTCATTCTCCTCGACCATACCAATGTATCTGTCTGGAGGAATAGAGTGTCTACCCGACCTCCTAGGTTACAAAGGAATATTAACCGCAGCTGATGATGAAGGAACAGTTTCCTCCATTGGTTGCTCGGTTGTTGGTTCTTGAATCTCCGACAGTTCGAAGGTTCCATTACTTGTCCTATTATCGAGAAATTCTTTCTCTAAGAACGTCGCACTAGCCGCAACAAAAACTCGATGTTCGGTAGGGGAGTAAAAGTAATGACCAAACATCCCTTTTGGATAACCAATAAAGTATGTCTTGACCGATCGTGGGCCGAGCTTATCGTCAGGTCTCCACTTGACATAAGCCTCGCAGCCCCAAACCCGAATAAAGGACAAGTTAGGGAACGTTCCCTTCCATAATTCATATGGAGTCTTGTCTACAGCTTTAGACGGACTTCGGTTAAGTATTAGACCGACAGCTGAAAAAGAAGATTAACCACAAATGATAGGTAAACGTGGGACTATCAGGGATTCGAACCATATCAAGTAATGTTCGATTTCTTCGTTCGGAAACACCATTTAATTGAGGTGTTCCAGGTGGAGTTAACTGTAGTACTACACCACAGCTTTTAAGGTGTTGATCAAACTCATTCGAAAGATATTCGCCACCACGATCTGAACGTAGTGCTTTAATCTTTCTACCCAGCTGGTTTTCAACCTTATTCTGGGATTCCTTGAACTTATCAAAGGACTCACTTTTGTGCTTCATTAAGTAGACATATCCATATCTACTCAAATCGTCCGTGAAAGTGATAAAATATCTATAGCCATCTCTAGCGTTGATTGACATAGGTCCACAC
>JAIUZE010017140.1:0-17199 GCA_022085475.1 Heliosperma pusillum | reverse complement strand
AAGAAAAAGTCAATTGACGACTTTAAAAAGTCAAGGAAAAGTCAAAGACGTAGTTTTTTTAAAAGTCAAGAAAAGTCAAAGATGACCCAAAACGGTCTTTTCATGAAATCTCTCAAAAATTCCAAATACGAACGCGGAATTTCAAAATACGACTCGGAACAAAATTTCCTATATTAAAAACTTAAGTTCTACTGAAAAGTATCCATAAGCTATTGCTTAAGCAAATTGGGTACTTTTCGGGTTGTTACAATCACCCCTCCTTTTAAAAAGTTTCGTCCTCGAAACTTAGAAGAAGGAACGTAACATATATGTAGGTCTATTTCAAAACTGTTAAAAATATATTTGTAATAAAATACGGGGTCTTATCTACGGAACGGCAGGTTCTCGTCAGCATCAAGAATATCGATAGAAGGTACGAAATCTTCAACGGTTAAATCGAATAGAAAGAGGAAAGAAAGAAGGAAATTTACCTCAAGCAAAGAGCTCGGGATATTTAGCTAATATTTTAGCTTCGGGTTCCCAAGTTTCTGATTCGACGTTTCCACAACGCCAAAGGATACGAACTAAAGGCACCACCTTGTTTCGGAGTTGTTTGTTAGCCCGTTCAAGTATACGAATCGGCCTTTCTTCCAAAGCCAAATTAGGTTCCAAGTCCAACACTTCTTCTTGAATAATATGACTCGGATCACTAATATACTTCTTCAATTGCGAAACATGGAACACATCATGAACTTTGCTCAAGTTCGGAGGTAATTCCAGACGATAAGCAACAGGACCAACTCTTTTAAGCACACGAAACGGTCCAATATATTTAGGACTCAACTTTCCTTTCACTCCAAACCGTTTCACTCCTTTCATTGGTGATACTTTAAGGAATACCCGGTCTTCAACATCAAATTCAAGCGGTCGTCGACGAACATCGGCATAGGATTTCTGTCTATCTTGAGCGGCTTTCATTCGTTCACGAATGACTTGAACTTGATCGATCGTTTCAGTAACAATGTCGGGACTCAACATATGATCATCTTGTACTTGATCCCAACAAACAGGACTACGGCACTTCCTACCGTATAAAGCCTCGTATGGTGACATCTTGATAGAAGCATGATAACTGTTGTTATAAGAAAATTCCACCAAAGGCAAACTCTTCTCCCAAGATGTATGAAAGTCTAAAGCACACGATCGAAGAAGATCTTCCAAGGTCTGGATCGTTCTCTCGGTCTGACCATCAGTAGCGGCATGAAATGCGGTGCTCATCAACAATTTACTCCCCATGGCTTCTTGCAACGCTGTCCAGAATCGGGAACAGAATCTCGGATCACGATCGGAAACTATATCTTTCGGAACTCCATGGTAGCGTACTATCTCTCTCACATAAGCAGCAGCTAAGACATCTATACTCCAAGTTTCTTTGATAGGCACGAATCTGGCACACTTGGTTAGACGGTCTACAATAACCCAGATGCCATTCTTTCCACTAGAAGTAGTAGGTAAAGCCATCACGAAGTCCATAGAAATAGACTCCCATTTCCACAAAGGAATTTCCAAAGGTTGCAGTAAACCTCCGGGTCTTTGATGATCAATCTTCACCTTCTGACAAGTAAGACATCTACTAACATACTCCTTCACTTCAATCTTCATCCTAGGCCACCAGAACTGTGGTCTCAAATCTTTATACATTTTGTCACCGCCCGGATGAATAGAATAAGGAGAAAGGTGAGCTTCATCAAGTATTCTCTTCCTCAACTCGGCACTTCTCGGAACATACATTCGACCATGGTAACGAAGGTAGCCATCATTATCCACCACACAATCCTTTGCTTGCCCAAGTGATATTTTTGCTCGAATGGCGATAAAAGTAGCATCCTCCGGTAAACAGGTACGAATCTCTCGATAAAAATCAGGTTCCGCCGTCAAAGCACCAAGATAATCAAACCCTTTCCCAACAAACTGTATCTCCAGCTTCTGAAATTCGGTTACTAGTTCATCGGATAAAGTACCAAGAGCATTTAATGAATGACTGGTCTTTCTACTCAAAGCATCTGCCACAACATTTGCTTTTCCCGCGTGATAAATCAACTCAGCATCATAATCATTCACTAACTCCAACCATCTTCTCTGCCTCATGTTCAATTCCTTCTGAGTAAAAATGCACCTCAAGCTCTTATGATCGGTGTAAATCCGGCAATGAACTCCAATAAGATAATGTCTCCAAGTTTTCAAGGCATGTACTACAGCTGCTAACTCAAGATCATGAGTCGGATAATTCACTTCATGAACCCTGAGTTGTCGATAAGCATAAGCAATAACCTTTCTATTCTGCATCAAGACACATCCCAAACCATGCTTTGAAGCATCACAATAAACATCATAATCGGCTTCATCATCTGGTAAAGTTCGAACCGGTGCGGTAGTCAATCTCTTCTTCAATTCTAAGAAGGCAATTTCACATTCATCAGTCCAAATATACTTTGCTTCCTTCTTTAGCAATTGAGTCATCGGTCTTGCTAATTTGGAGAAATCTTTCACAAACCGACGATAATAACCCGCTAAACCGAGGAAACTCCGTATCTCGGACACATTTTTCGGACTTTTCCAATCCACAACCGCCTCAATTTTAGCTGGATCGACCATAACACCGTCTTTGGAAATGACATGACCAAGGAAGGATACCTCGGGCAACCAGAATTCACATTTGGAGCACTTAGCATACCACTTTTGGCGTCGAAGAACGCTCAAAATGGTTCGAAGGTGATCAGCATGTTCTTCCTTAGATTTTGAAAAGATCAGAATGTCATCAATAAATACCACCACACATTTATCAAGATACTCCCGGAAGGTACGATTCATCTGATCCATGAATATAGCTGAAGCGTTAGTCAAACCGAATGGCATCACATTGAATTCGAAATGACCATACCTCGAGCTGAAAGCAGTCTTCGGAATATCTGCTTCCCGAACGGGAATTTGATGATACCCCGATCTAAGATCAATTTTAGAGAAAGTAGAAGCCCCCCGTAACTGGTCAAAAAGATCATTGATACGAGGAAGAGGATATTTGTTTTTGATTGTGACACGGTTCAACTCACGATAATCGATGCACATCCGCATAGAACCGTCTTTCTTCTTGACAAATAATACGGGAGCACACCAAGGAGAAGCACTAGGCCTAATAAAACCTTTCTCAATTAAATCATCAAGTTGAATTCTCAACTCCTTCAATTCAGAAGGAGCCATACGATAAGGAGCTTTGGCAATTGGTCCCGTTCCAGGAACTAGATCAATGGAAAATTCAACATCCCTTTCAGGAGCAATCCCGGGTAATTCATCGGGAAATACATCGGGAAATTCCCGAACAATAGGAACATCCTTTAAAGGAGGAAGAGAAGAATCGGAAGTAGTCACTACACATAGAAATGCTTGATGACCCTTCTTCAAAACATTTAACATTTTCATAGCCGAGATTAACTTCACACTTGCTTGCTTTCTAACCCCTTGATAAGAAATACGAGCACCCAAAGGACTTTTAAGAATAATTTTCTGATCACGGCACTCGAATCGAGCATGATAAGTAGATAACCAATCCATGCCCAAAATAATATCGAACTCTTCAAGAGGAAAAAGTAAAAGATTCGCCTTGTGCCCTGGCTTCTGACAAATAAAGCACACAAAACCGTGGTTGTAGCAACCAACACCAGGGTGAATAGGCATCTTGCATGTAAAGCAGACACGACCTTTAAGGTCGTTGTTGATACTCGGCACAAAGGGACGGTTTCTCTGGTTAGCCGGTCCGCCCTGGAAGTTTCTCCTCTTGTTTGAAAAAGAGGGAGAAAAGGAAGGTCGAGATGAAGGATATAAAGGTCTCTTGCCAAAGGCATTAGGAGCAACATAAGAAGCACGAGCTTCCTCGGCAATCTCCATGATAGAACTCTCCGCCCAGATGGCATCATTATAGATCGAGACAAAGGAAGTGGAACCTCTACTAATCTTCCCCTTTATCTGGGGAGAAAGCTTTCCCAGATAAAAGAAAGCCTTGTCTTCCTCTACCCTAATAAGTCGAGTGGCATAATGAGCCAACTCATTGAACCGGGTAGTGAACTCCTGAACCGATAATTTGTCTTGTTTAAAATCCATGAACTCCTTCAACTTTTGTTGCTTCAACTCATCCGGATAAAACCTCGTCTCCAAAAGTTCCCGGAAACGAGTCCACCCGAAATTAGGCGCCAACTTAGCGGTAGGACCAGAAAGAGTCCACCACTGATCTGCTTCTTTCACCAAGAAGTGAGAAGCTAAACGGACCTTGTCCTCTTCAAGGACATCATAAAGAGAAAAACTCTTCTCCATCTCTCGTAACCACTCGGAAAGTTTAACGGGATCAACTTCGCCATCGTAGGTTTTGGCTTGGCTCCTCGATAGCTGAGAAGCGACCCACGTATAACCCCCGTGTCTCTCGGCTAAGGGATTCGGATACTTGCATGGTTTGCATGATTTGCTGTTCCGAAAAACGGTTAAGAGATGCTTAAACTGGTTGTTGTCAATCCGGAGGCATCTTGCAAAGGAAAACACAGATAGAACTTAAAAACATTTAGCAAGACAAAGAAGATAAAACATAAATCCTAAATCTACCCATCCTACCATTCTATCTCACGGTTTATTATTTTATTAAGGTCAAGTTATTTATGCAAGGGTACACAAACGTGCGTCGGGAGCAAAATAGCTCTGATACCAACTGTGACACCCTCAAATTTGCGGAAAGAAAAAAAATTTATTTAAATACATAAAAGATACGAATATACATAACGAAGGTGTCATAAAATAAAAAGGTCATTACAAAACGGAAATAATATTCTACAAACGAAATGTACAAGACGGGAGACATATCTCCCGTATAAATACGGAAATAAAAGTGTATCTAATAATATACAAACTATGAACCGAATATAGGTCCAAGGTAAAATACTTCGCTCGCTAGCTCGTCCTGTACCCCAAAATATGCATCACCACCTGTTCGACCGCATTAAATATAAACACGGAAGCCACAGTCAGTGGGGAGTAACTCCGAGTTCTCCCAGCCACGAAATGTCGAGTTTAATGAAACATGAAAACATAAAAGCAATGTATATAGAAAATACACAACCTTAACATATATGATATGCTTTTCATGTTATGGAACAGTTAACTAACACATAACCTATCATGTGAAAGCTATCATGTGAAACCGTTAATAAAATATAACTCGAGGTAGGGAAGCTGGTATGCTGGCTCAGCGGTTACCAAGTAACATGGCCCTTATACACTCAAACCCTAATCAACACGTAATCATGTGAATCAGTTAACAATCGGTAATCCAAACTCTATCAATCCTAGCCGGCTTGCATCTCACCTTCTAGAACTCATAGAATCATACAAACATGAAAGATCAATACGTCTACAAACAGGCATAAGTTCTTAGGACCATCGATAGTAGACTTCTGTAACTCGAGGCTATACCACAAGGTAGGAAAACATCCAAGTCCTAGACTGATCAGACCTAGCGACAACAGCTATTCCATTCCCCGTCTCATGACATAACCGTACACGAGAAACTCTACTAGGCGACCCCCTAAGCAGAGATGGCTAGTACTTAAGCTGGCTCCAGTCCCAAAACGGATCAGGCAGCCATGCCCCGACTTGGATATACACCCACCAAGCCGAGACACAAAAGCTATCAAGCAGTGAACTATATACTCGTTAAAGACAGTACGGACCTATCAATGTCATGGTCCAAGATACTCATTTAGAATTACTATGGCCGAACCAAACTAATATCTTAACTCAGAGGTTACCTTTAAAACATGGCTAAGATACGACTTAACACGCCATAATCGTAATTCTCTATGGGTACTTAGTCAACACGACACCAACCATATAAACAAACAGTCACGGGAACCCATCCTATCAGGTGACTAATTGCATATGAATAATAATCAATTATCATATCGCCTCATATCTACTAAGGCTAATTCATTAATTAAATACAACCATACTTGAAGACAAATCCCCGACCCGAGTCCCGCGACGGGTCATCAGTCAACCGGGGCTGACTAGATCTTAGTTTGACCAAACCCGTTTGGTCAAACCGGCTAGAAACAGAGTCTTAGCCCTCGAGGCTTGAACATAAAATCACATATTCAATACATGTTATTATATTAAAACTTCTAACATGTGAATAATTAAATCTTACGTAAACCCCCGCTTGACTTAAAGGCTATCAAATTAAACCACGATCTCGTCTTATAATTTCTAACATGTGAGAAATAATAATTTTATGAAAACCTTTTTAATTAAATATTTTACTTATTAACATTTCCCACTTGCTAAATATTACAAAACGCGATAAAAATGACGATAACTCAAAAACCGTCACGAGTCCCAAGGTGGGACCCACGGGCTGAATTGGGCCGGACCCACACGGGCCTGTTTTGGGCCCCACGGCCTGTTTTGGTAAAAATGGCAGATTTTACACTTTTTATTTAAAACCGTTTTTCTAATATTTCCCGCATGCTTTAACATATTCAAAACCCGTCAAAACAACAACCAATCAATCAAACATCGACACAACCCAAAGACCAAAACCAGGACCCACCTTGACCAACCCAGACCGGGTCTGAACCGGCCTGGACCGGTCTGGTTTGGACCCGGTTCAGCCCAAACCCCACGGTTCACCCAACAACAACATCAAATCGAGTCCAACATGTTTTTAATCATCAAACAACCATTTTAACAAACATCAAACAAAATCATAACTTATTAAAAATCATCAAAATTTGTCAAGAACACTAAACTTGTTAAAATTTAATAAACAACTTAAAAATTTTAACTTGTTAAAAATCATCAAAATTCATCAAGAACAACAAACTTGTTAAAATTTTCTAAACAACATAAAAATCATAACTTAGTAAAAATCATTAAAATTCTTCAAGAACACTAAATCATCATAAAATTTCCTACAACTTAAAAATCATCAAGAACACTAAATCATCATAAAATTTCCTACAACTTAAAAAAAATCATCAAGAATCATAAAACATCATAAAATTCATACAACATAAAATCATCAAGAGTCATCAAACATCACAAAAATTCCATACAACATAAAAATCATAAAACAACATAATAATTACTACTTAACATATTACTAACTAAAAATCCATAAATCATAAAAACATGAACCAAAAATAAAGATGAACCAAAATCCAAATAAATAAACTAAAGGCTATATTACTAACTCAAATCCTAAATAACCATAACATGAACATAAACTAAAACCTAAGAAACTAAGGCTATGTGACATTATATCGTCGAGTAACTCGGAATCGTTACCTTAGCTAGCCAAAATCACTTAGCACAAAAATAATAAGAAGTAATAATTAAGAAACCCTTCTACTAGTCTTCACCCAAAATATAAGAGTCTCCAAATTAGTCTTCAAACTCTTCCCCTATAAGAAATAACAAGAAAAACAATTATTAGAACTTAAACTTAATTTTCCATAATTAAATGTTGAAAACGATCTTGACGGAATTGAAAATAAACCGTACTAGAAGATGGAGAGCGAAGAGGAGAGTCTAGAAATATAAATTAGGATGGATTTAATTAAGAAACGAAGATTTTATAAAGGTTTTGCTCAAGAACGATGAAGAACGGTTGATGAACGATGAAGCACACGAAGAACGATTAAATAAAGTGATGTTTTGATCTTATTTTGATTTGTTGTAAAGTGAAAAGTTGTTGGTGAGTGGAAAGTGGAGTTGAGCCGTGTAATATAGGCCAAATAAAGGTGTGGAGTTTTGAAATTGTTGTTCCGTAATTGACTCGCGTTAAATAATTATTTTACGGTAAACGATTAAATATAATTAACGATAAAGTTAATTATAACAAATATCCAGATATTATGATTATTGTATCCAAAAGTAATGAAAATATCAAGGCCATTAGAGGACTTTTGAGCCGTGTGGTATGGTGAGAAAACGGGTCTGATTTCGAGCGTTTTGCGAAATTTTCGTTAATTGATCGATAAAGCGAATAGTGATCTAGATATTATGATATTGTAATCAAAAGTAATCAAATATCAAGGCTATTAGAGGACTTTAAGGAGCCGTGTGGTTTGAGGTGATTCGGGTCTGTTTTTGCTCGTTTTGCGTAATCTCCGTTGACGGATCGATAAAGTAACAAATATCTAAAATATTTGTATTATTTTAATCGAATCAATTAAAATATCCAATCGTGAGTGGAAAACGATGACATGGCCGCGTGACTCATGCCAAAGTCGAGTTTCGATTTTGTTGCGCGCTTTACGATGCGTCGGTAATAGTTAAATGACGTTCGGTTAAAAACCGTAAACGTTATTCTTTAAATTCCGAATAAATTCAAAATAATTATATTAAATTATGATAAATCTTAATAAATTTAAATAAAAATAAATCAAAAATATATTTTTTTTAAATAAAATTTCGATTCATCAAAAACGCAATCGAGGTCGGGAAAAGTCCACTGAAAGCAAATCGACTAAAAAGTCGGAAAAGTCAAAAATGACTTAAAGTTCATAAAATTTTAGACGACTTAAAAGGTCACGAAAGTAAATGACGACTACTTTAAAAGTCAAGAAAAGTCCAAAGACTCTTAAAAGTCAAGAAAAGTGAAAGATGACCAAAAACGGTCTTTTCATGAAATCTCTCAAAAACTCCAAATACGAACGCGGAATTTCAAAATACGACTCGGAACAAAATTTCCTATATTAAAAACTTAAGTTCTACTGAAAAGTATCCATAAGCTATTGCTTAAGCAAATTGGGTACTTTTCGGGTTGTTACAATCACCCCTCCTTTTAAAAAGTTTCGTCCTCGAAACTTAGAAGAAGGAACGTAACATATATGTAGGTCTATTTCAAAACTGTTAAAAATATATTTGTAATAAAATACGGGGTCTTATCTACGGAACGGCAGGTTCTCGTCAGCATCAAGAATATCGATAGAAGGTACGTAATCTTCGAACGGTTAAATCGAATAGAAAGAGGAAAGAAAGAAGGAAATTTACCTCAAGCAAAGAGCTCGGGATATTTAGCCAATATTTTAGCTTCGGGTTCCCAAGTTTCTGATTCGACGTTTCCACAACGCCAAAGGATACGAACTAAAGGCACCACCTTGTTTCGGAGTTGTTTGTTAGCCCTTTCAAGTATACGAATCGGCCTTTCTTCCAAAGCCAAATTAGGTTCCAAGTCCAACCCTTCTTCTTGAATAATATGACTCGGATCACTGATATACTTCTTCAACTGAGAAACATGGAACACATCATGAACTTTGTTCAAGTTCGGAGGTAATTCCAGACGATAAGCAACAGGACCAACTCTTTGAAGCACACGAAACGGTCCAATATATTTAGGACTCAACTTCCCTTTCACTCCAACCCGTTTCACTCCTTTCATTGGTGATACTTTAAGGAATACACGGTCTTCAACATCAAATTCAAGCGGTCGACGACGAACATCGGCATAGGATTTCTGTCTATCTTGAGCGGCTTTCATTCGTTCTCGAATGACTTGAACTTGATCAATTGTTTCGGTCACGATGTCGGGACTCAACATATGATCATCTTGCACTTGATCCCAACACACCGGACTACGGCATTTCCTACCGTATAAAGCCTCATAAGGTGACATCTTGATAGATGCATGATAACTGTTGTTATAAGAAAATTCCACCAAAGGCAAACTCTTCTCCCAAGATGTATGAAAGTCTAAAGCACAAGATCGAAGAAGATCTTCCAAGGTTTGGATCGTTCTCTCGGTCTGACCATCTGTAGCGGCATGGAAAGCTGTGCTCATCAACAATTTACTACCCATGGCTTCTTGCAAAGCTGTCCAGAATCGGGAACTGAATCTCGGATCACGATCTGAAACTATGTCTTTAGGAACTCCATGGTAACGTACTATCTCCTTCACATAGGCATCGGCTAAGACATCTATACTCCAAGTTTCTCTGATAGGTACAAATCTGGCACACTTGGTTAGACGGTCTACAATAACCCAGATGGCATTCTTTCCACTAGAAGTTCTAGGTAACGACATCACGAAGTCCATAGAAATAGATCCCATTTCCACATAGGAATTTCCAAAGGTTGAAGCAAACCTCCGGGTCTTTGATGATCAATCTTCACCTTCTGACAAGTAAGACATCTACTAACATACTCCTTCACTTCCATCTTCATCCTAGGCCACCAGAATTGTGGTCTCAAATCTTTATACATTTTGTCGCCACCCGGATGAATAGAATAAGGAGAAAGGTGATCTTCATCAAGTATTCTCTTCCTCAACTCGGCACTTCTCGGAACAAACATTCGACCATGGTAACGAAGGTAGCCATCATTATCCACCACACAATCCTTAGGCTTGCCCCAGTGATTTTTTGCTCGAATGCGATAAAAGTAAGCATCCTCCGGTAACCAGTACGATCTCACGATAAAATCAGGTTCCCATTCCCGGTCAAAAAGCACCAATATAATCAAATCCTTTCCAAACGAACTGTATCTGAAGCTTCTGAAATTCGGTTACTAGTTCATCAGGTAAAGTACCAAGAGCATTTAATGAATGACTGGTCTTCCTACTCAAAGCATCTGCCACAACATTTGCTTTTCCCTCGTGATAAATCAACTCAGCATCATAATCCTTCACTAACTCCAACCATCTTCTCTGCCTCATGTTCAATTCCTTCTGAGTAAAAATGCACCTCAAGCTCTTATGATCGGTGTAAATTCGACAATGAACTCCAATAAGATAATGTCTCCAAGTTTTCAAAGCATGTACTACAGCTGCTAACTCAAGATCATGAGTCGGATAGTTCACTTCATGAACCCTGAGTTGTCGAGAAGCATAAGCAATAACCTTTCTATTCTGCATCAAGACACATCCCAAACCATGCTTTGAAGCATCACAATAAACATCATAATCGGCTTCATCATCTGGTAAAGTTAGAACCGGTGCGGTAGTCAATCTCTTCTTCAATTCTAAGAAGGCAACTTCACATTCATCATTCCAAATATACTTTGCTTCCTTCTTTAGCAATTGAGTCATCGGTCTTGCTAATTTGGAGAAATCTTGCACAAACCGACGATAATAACCCGCTAAACCAAGGAAACTCCGTCTCTCGGACACATTTTTCGGACTTTTCCAATCCACAACCGCCTCAATTTTAGCTGGATCGACCATAACACCGTCTTTGGAAATGACATGCCCAAGGAAGGATACCTCGGGCAACCAGAATTCACATTTGGAGAACTTAGCATACCACTTTTGGCGTCGAAGAACGCTCAAAATGGTTCGAATATGAATAGCATGTTCTTCCTTAGATTTTGAAAAGATCAGAATGTCATCAATGAATACCACCACACATTTATCAAGATACTCCCGGAAGGTACGATTCATCTGATCCATGAATATAGCTGGAGCGTTAGTCAAACCGAAGGGCATCACATTGAATTCGAAATGACCATACCTCGAGCTGAAAGCAGTCTTCGGAATATCTGCTTCCCGAACGTGAATCTGATGATAACCCGATCTAAGATCAATCTTTGAAAAAATAGAAGCACCACGTAACTGGTCAAAGAGATCATTAATACGTGGAAGAGGATATTTGTTTTTGATTGTAACACGGTTCAATTCACGGTAATCAATGCACATCCGCATTGAACCGTCTTTCTTCTTGACAAATAGTACGGGCGCACCCCAAGGAGAAGCACTAGGCCTTATAAAGCCTTTCTCAATTAAATCATCAAGTTGAATTCTCAACTCCTTCAATTCAGAAGGAGCCAGACGATAAGGAGCTTTGGCAATTGGTCCAGTTCCAGGAACTAGATCAATGGAAAATTCAACATCCCTTTCAGGAGCAATCCCGGGTAATTCATCGGGAAATACATCGGGAACTTCCCGAACAATAGGAACATCCTTTAAAGAAGGAAGAGAAGAATCGGAAGTAGTCACTACACATAGAAATGCTTGATGACCCTTCTTTAAAACATTCAACATTTTCATAGCTGAGATTAACTTCACACTAGCTTGCTTTCTAACCCCTTGATAAGAAATACGAGCACCCAAAGGACTTCTAAGAATAATTTTCTGATCACGGCACTCGAATCGAGCATGATAAGTAGATAACCAATCCATGCCCAAAATAATATCGAACTCTTCAAGAGGAAAACGTAAAAGATTCGCCGGAAAAATGGATCCATTTATGGATATTGGAATGTCGGAATGAAGATAAGAACATGAAAATACTTCTCCGGATGGTAACGATATAGGAGTAGTTTCTCCTACTGAAGCTTTAAGCGGTAACTTATCGGATAGTCTCATGGAAATAAAAGATAAAGAAGCTCCCGTGTCAAATAAAATTAAACACGGTAAAACATAAATCGAGAACATACCCGTCACAATATCGGGTTGGGCATCCGCCTCAGCACGGCTCATAATAAAAATACGACCCTTAGGTCGCCCAGAAATAACCGGTGTAGAAACCGTCTTCTTCCTCTCGGGACATTCATTAAACCTGTGCCCCGGTTTTTGACAGTTAAAACATACTAGTGGCTTGTTGAAGCAACCAACACCCTGATGAATAGGCCTCTTGCACCGAAAGCACATACGATCTTTAAGATCGTTGTTGTTGCTCGGAATAAAGGAACGGTTCCTTTGATTAGCTTGTCCACCCTGAAAGTTTCTCCTCTTGTTTGGAAAAGAGGGAGAAAAGGGAGGTCGAGATGAAGGATATAAAGGTCTCTTGCCAAAAGCATTAGGAGCAACATAAGAAGCACGAGCTTCCTCGGCAATCTCCCTGATAGAACTCTCCGCCCAGATGGCATCATTATAGATCGAGACAAAGGAAGTGGAACCTCTACTAATCTTCCCCTTTATCTGGGGAGAAAGCTTTCCCATATAAAAGAAAGCCTTGTCTTCCTCTACCCTAATAAGACGAGTGGCATAATGAGCCAACTCATTGAACCTGGTAGTAAACTCCTGAACAGAAAGAAGTCCTTGTTTAAAATCCATGAACTCCTTCAACTTTTGTTGTCTCAACTCATCGGGATAAAACCTCGCTTCCAAGAGCTCACGGAAACGAGTCCACCCGAAATTCGGCTCCAACTTAGCGGTAGGACCTGAAAGAGTCCACCACTGATCCGCTTCCTTCTCTAAGAAGTGAGAAGCTAGACGGACCTTGTCCTCTTCAAGGACATCGTAAAGAGAAAAACTCTTCTCCATCTCTCGTAACCACACCGAAAGTTTAACGGGCTCAACTTCGCCATCATAGGTTTTGGCTTGACTCCTCGATAGCTGTGAAGCAACCCACGTATAACTCCCGTGTCTCTCTCGCTCAGGAACAGGAGTAGGAATCGGATGAGCCTGCTGGTTTTGCTGGTTCTGCTGGTTTTGGATAATTACGGTAAGAGCTGCTAAAATAGTGTTGTCAATCCTCGGAGGCATCTTGCAAAATTAAAACACAGATTAGTACTTATCATTTAGCAAGAACAAAGAGACTACAACATAAATCCTAATCTACCCATCTTACCCTTCTATCTCACGTTTTATTATTTCTTAAGGTCAAGTTATTTATGCAAGGGTACACAAACGTGCGTCGGGAGCAAAATAGCTCTGATACCAACTGTGACACCCTCAAATTTGCGGAAAGAAAAAAAATATTTTAAATACATAAAAGATACGAATACAATACGAAGGTGTCATTACATAATAACAAGGTTCGTTACAATACGGAATAAAATTCTACAAAAGAAATATACAAGACGGGAGACATAACTCCCGTATAAATACGGAAATAAACTAGTGTATAATAATATACAAACTATGAACCGAATATAGGTCCAAGGTAAAACTTCACTCGCTAGCTCGTCCAGGTACCCCAAATATGCAACACCACCTGTTCGACCGCATTAAATATAAACACGGAAGCCACAGTCAGTGGGGAGTAACTCCGAGTTCTCCCAGCCACGAAATGTCGAGTTTAATGAAACATGAATAACATAAAAGCAATGTATATGGAAAATACAAAACTTAAAACATATATGATATGCTTTTCATGTTATGAAACAGATAACTAACAAATAACCTAGCATGTGAAAGCTATCATGTGAAGCCGATAATAAACTATAACTCGAGGTAGGGAAGCTGGTATGCTAGCTCAGAGGTTCCTCTCAGAAACATGGCCATGATACACTCAACCCCTAATCAACACGTAATCATGTGAATCAGTTAACAACCGTTAATCCAAACTCTATCAATCCTAGCCGGCTTGCATCTCACCTTCTAGAACTCATAGAATCATACAAACATGAAAGACCAATACTTCTACAAACAGGCATAAGTTCTTAGTCCAGTCAATAGTCGACTTCTGTAACTCGAGGCTATACCACAAGGTAGGAAAACATCCTAGTCCTAGACTGATCAGACCTAGCGACCACAGCTATTCCGTTCCCCGTCCCATGACATAACCGTCTATGAGAAACTCTACTAGGCGACCCCCTAAGCAGAGATGGCTAGTACTTAAGCTGACTCCAGTCCCAAAACGGATCAGGCAGCCATGCCCCGACTTGGATATAACCCCACCAAGCCGAGACACAAAAGCTATCAAGCTGTGAACTATATACTCGTTAAAGATAGTACGGGCCTATCAATGTCATGGTCCAAGCTACTCATTTAGAATTAGAATGGTCAAGACGCCATATATCCATAATTCTCTATGGGTACTTAGTCACCACGACACCAACCATATAATAAATCAGTCACGGGAAAACATCCTATCATGTGACTAATTGCATATCAATAATAATCAAATATCATATCGCCTCATATCTACTAAGGCTAATTCATTAATTAAATACAACCATACTTGAAGACAAATCCCCCACCCGAGTCCCGCGACGGGTCATCAGTCAAATCGGGGCTGACTAGATCTTAGTTTGACCAAACCCGTTGGATCAAACCGGCTAGAAGCAGAGTCTTTATCACATACACATAAAATCAACATATTCATTACATGTTATTTTATTACTACTTCTAACATGTGAATTATCATATTATACCCAAAACCCGCTTGACTTAAATGATTTCAACGGAAACTAATCTCGTATCATAATTTCTAACATGTGAGAAATAATAATTTTATGAAAACCTTTTTAATTAAATATTTTTCTTATTAATATTTCCCACTTGCTAAATATTACAAAACACGATAAAAATGACGATAACTCAAAAAACCGACACGAGTCCCAAGGTGGGACCCACGGGCTGAAATGGGCCGGACCCACATGGGCCTGATTTGGGCCCCACGGCCTAAATGGGCTAAAGTGGCTGATTTTTCTAACTTGTACTAAAACCGTTTTCTAATATTTCCCGCATGCTTTAACATAATTAAAATCCGTCAAAACAACAATTAAACAACCAAACATCGACACAACCCAAACCAAAACCCGGACCCACCTTGACCAACCCAGACCGGGTCTGAACCGGCCTGGACCGGTCTGGTTTGGACCCGGTTCAGCCCCTTCCCCACGGTTCACCATCAAACCAACACCAAATTAATTTCTAACATGTTTTAACCATCAAACAACCATTTTAACAAACATCCATACAAAATCATAAGTTATTAAAATCATCAAAATTTGTCAAGAACACTACACTTGTTAAAATTTCATAAACAACATAAAAATTATAACTTGTTAAAAATCATCAAAATTCATCAAGAACAACAAACTTGTTAAAATTTCCTAACCAACATAAAAATCATAACTTAGTAAAAATCATTAAAATTCTTCAAGAACACTAAATTTGTTAAAATTCCATAAACAACATAAAAATTATAACTTAGTAAAAATCATTAAAATTCTTCAAGAACACTAAATTTGTTAACATTTCATAAACAACATAAAAAAATCATAACTTATGAAAAACCATAAAAATTCATCAAGAACAATAATTCAACATAAAAATTCACTACAACTTAAAAATCATCAAGAACAATAATACAACATAAAAATTCCATACAACATAAAAATCATCAAAAATCATAAAACAACAAAAAAATTCCATACAACATAAAAATCATCAAAAATCATAAAACAACATAAAAATCACTACTTAACATATTACTAACTAAAAATCCATAAATCATAAAACATGAACCAAAAATAAAGATGAACCAAAATCACAATAAATAAAACTAAAGGCTATGTTACTAACTCAAATCCTAAATAACCATAACATGAATCATAAACTAAAAGCTAAAGGCTATGTGACATTAATTCGTCGAGTAAATCGGAATTGTTACCTTAGCTAGCCAAAATCACTTAGCACCAAAATATAAGAAATATATAAATAAGAAAACCCTTCTACTAGTCTTCACCCAAAATATAAGAGTCCCCAAATTCGTCTTCAAACTCTTCCCCTATAAGAAATAACAAGAAAAACAATTATTAGAACTTAAACTAAATTTCTCATACTTAAAGTGTTGAAAACGATCTTGACGGAATTGAATTTAAAACGTACTAGAAGATGGAGAGCGAAGAGGAGATCCTAGAAATATAAATTAGGAAGGATTTAATTAAGAAATGAAGGATTTGTGGAGGTTTTGCTCAAGAACGATGAAGAACAATTGATGAACGATGAAGAACACGAAGAACGATTAAAGAAAGTGATATTTTGATCTTTATTTGATTTGTTGAAAAGTGAAAAGGTGTTTGTGAGTAAGGTGGAGTGGAATTGGACGTGAGTTTATAGACAAATAAAGGTGTTGAGTTTTAAAATTGTTGTTCCGTAATTGACTCGCGTTTAATAATTATTTTACGGTAAATGATTAAATATAATTTACGATAAAGTTAATATCAAGATATTATGATATATTACTCAAACGTAATGAAAATATCAAGGCTATTAGAGGACTTTTTGAGCCGTGTGGTATGGTGAAGAATCGGTCTGATTTCGAGCGTTTTGCGTAATTTTCGTTAATTGATCGATAAAGTGAAATAATATCTAGATATTATAATATTATAATCAAAAGTAATGAAATATCAAGCCCTATTAGAGGACTAAATGGACCGTGTGGCATGGTGAGGGTTCGGTCTGTTTTTGCTCGATTTGCGTAATCTTCGTTGACGGATCGGTAAAGTAAG
>JAIUZE010017138.1:93386-133157 GCA_022085475.1 Heliosperma pusillum | reverse complement strand
AAAAAGCTATCAAGCGGTGAACTATATGCTCGTTAAAGATAGTACGGGCCTATCAATGTCATGGTCCAAGCTACTCATTTAGAATTAGAATGGTCAAGACGCCATATACTCATAATTCTCTATGGGTACTTAGTCAACACGAAACCAACCATATAATCAAACAGTCACGGGAAAAACATCCTATCATGTGACTAATTGCATATAAATCATATTCAAATATCATATCGCCTCATATCTACTAAGGCTCATTCATTCATTCATTAAAATAAAACCTTACCTGAAGACAACTCCCCGACCCGAGTCCCGCGACGGGTCATCAGTCAAATCGGGGCTGACTAGATCTTAGTTTGACCAAACCCGTTGGATCAAACCGGCTAGAAACAGAGTCTTTATCACATAGACATAAAATCAACATATTCATTACATGTTATTTTAATAAAACTTCTAACATGTGCATTATTAAATCTTACGTAAAACCCCGCTTGACTTAAAGGATATCAAAATAAACTACGATCTCGTCTTATAATTTCTAACATGTGAGAAATAATAATTTTATGAAAAACCTTTGTAATTAAATATTTTACGTATTAATATTCCCCACTTGCTAAATATTACAAAACACGATAAAAATGACGATAACTCAAAAACCGTCACAAGTCCCAAAGTGGGACCCACGGGCTGAGTTGGGCCGGACCCCACATGGGCCTGGATGGGCCCACGGGCCTGTTTTGGCAAAATGGGCTGTTTTAGCCTTTTTAACGGTTTTACTAAAAACCGTTTCTAATTATTTCCCGCATGCTTTAACATAATTAAAATCCGTCAAAACAACAATTAAACAATCAAACATCGACACAACCCAAAGACCAAAACCCGGACCCACCTTGGACCAGCCCAGACCGGCTGGACCGGCCTGAACCGGTCTAACCAGCCTGAACCGGCCGGTTCACCAACCACCATACCCGGCCACTTCCTCGGCCACCACAACCACCGCCCCAAATTACTCCTAACATCATTTTAATTAACAACATCCATTTTTAACATCCAATTCAACCATCATGCATATTAAAATCATGATTATGAAGAAATCATAAGAATATGTCAAGAACACCAACATGATTATAAATTCATACAACATGATAAAAACGATTACTTATCATGTTACTAATTAAAAACCGTAAATCATAAACAACAACTAAAGTATGTAACATTGATTCGTCGAGTAACTCGGAATCGTTAACTTAGCTAGCACAAAATCAAGTAGCACCAAAATATAAGAACTAAGAACTAAGAAACCCGTCTTCTAGTCTTCTCCTAAAATATACGAGTCACCAAACTCGTCATCAACATCTTCCCCTATAAGAAATGACAAGAAAAACATTATTAGAACTTAAAATATGATTTTCCATAATTAAAGTGTTGAAAACGATTTGGTCGGAATTGGAAATAAAACGTACTTGAAGATGGGGAGCGAAGAGGAGGTCCTAGAAATATAAGTTAGGACGGATTTAATTAAGAAATGAAGGTTTTATGAAGGTTTTGCTCAAGAACGATGAAGAACGGATGAAGAACGCGAAGAACGCTCAAGAACGATTAAAGAAAGTGATATTTTGATCTTAATTTGATTTGTTGAAAAATGAAAAGTTGTTTGTGAGTAGGAATGAGTGGATGAGTGCCGTGTAAATATAGGCCAAAATAGTGAGTTGGGTTTTGAAATTGTTGTTATGGAATTGACCCGGTATAATAATTATATTACCGTAATTAATTAGATATTAAGTTAATTGAATTAAATATCAAGATATTATGTTATTGTAATGAAAAGAAAGAAAATATCAAGGTCAAAGAGAGAAGAAAAACCGTGAGGATAGGAGAGAAAGCGGGTCTGATTTTGAGCGATTTGCGTAATTTTCGTTAACTGATCGATAAAGTTGAAAATATCTTAGATATTCTTATTAATTTAATCAAAAGAATTAAAATATCTAACGTGAGTGGAAAACGATGACATGGCGCGTGTGACTCATGCCAAAGTCGAGTTTCGATTTTGTTTCGCGCTTTACGATGAGTCGGGAATAGTTAAATGACGTTCGGTTAAAACCGTAAACGTTATTCTTTAAATTCCGAATAAATTCAAAATAATTATATTAAATTATGATAAATCTTAATAAATCTAAATAAAAATAAATCAAAAATATTATTTTTTTAAATAAAATTTCGGTCTTCAAACTTATGAGACGAGTCGGGAAAAAGTCAACGGAAGTCAAAGTTGACTGAAAAGTCGAGAAAAGTCGAAGATGACTTAAAAGTCAAGAAAAATTTTATGACGACTTAAAAGTCAAGAAAAGTCGATGACGACTTTTAAAAAGTCAAGGAAAGTCAAAGACGACTTAAAAGTCAAGAAAAGTCAAAGATGACTAAAAACGGTCTTTTCATGAAATCCCTCAAAAATTCCAAATACGAACGCGGAATTTCAAAATACGACTCCGAACGAAAATTTCTATTTTAAAACTTAAGTTCTACTGAAAAGTGTTACTAAATATTTTCACTAGGAAAAATTGGGTACTTTTCGGGTTGTTACAAATAATATACAGCCACTCCTCAGCCGGTCAGCTGACCGGCTGCCGGTCGGCCGGCTGGGGTCCAATATGCACGAAAATCAGAATTTTCATTAAGGTTCAACATTCAACAATCATCATCTAACATCACAAATCATCAATTCTCATTATCATTTATCAACTAACAACAACCATCATCAACAACACAATTCCTATGATTACTAATCCTATTCTAAATACGATTACTAACATAGAAAACACATTAAAACACGTAAATGATATCGAGTAACCCTTCACCGTTACCTTTTCGCGTCTTCAATCCGCGTCGATGTCCTCTTCTATCAAGAAGTAGTCTTTGTCGGGGTCTTGGAGGTCACCACCTACAATTTGATAATAAAGATGAATATAATTCACCTTTGAGAAAGACGGATAAATTGAAAAACGAGAAAGACAGTAATTTTATTACCAATTAAGATAGAGGACGTTGAGAGGGAAAGAATAAGACGAACTTGAGTGAATTTGAGCGAGAAACGAAGGAGTAGCGATGATTTTAAGGTCGATCAATTATGGAGGTTAGGGTTTTGGTAGTTACTTGGTGAGGAAGAAGAAGATTGTATGTGAGGGTGAGTTAGGGTTAAGGGAGTATATGAAGGAGTAAGTGGAAAACATATGGGAAAAGCCCAAAAACGTCTTAAGACGTAACTTACTCAAAATCTCGCGTAAAGTCCAAATACGAACTCGGAAATTCTAAACTAGACACGGGAAAATTAATTTCAAACTAAAACTAAATTTCGCTGAAAAGTATCCGTATAATATTTTTATTATAAAAAAATAGGGTACATTTGCGGGTGTTACAATCACCCCACCTTTTAAAAAGTTTCGCCCTCGAAACTTGAGCGAAAGAAGGATACCTTAATCGAATAGGCTTGGATATTTATTTTTTTTGGTAAAATGTGAGCTTTCATTAATCAATAACATATTACAAGAAGTTTCATTTCCATCATACACAATACCACAATTTCTATACTATGACTAGATCAATACATTTAACATTCTATTGCTCTTAGCCATTCCTTTTCCAAATTAGTAACATATTGTCCCATAAACTGCCTCAATCTGCATAATACCAATCTCTTCAATTCCTGAATAATGCTTTCAGGTCTTCTCAGTTTCATATCAAGTCTGCACGAGTTCCTCTCCTGCCAAATACCATACCAGCAAGCCATTTGTGCCATCTTGCACGCCTTCACCTGCCCTTTAGTTCCACCTTGATTCTGGCCATCCATTTTCATCTGCAGCCAGCATTCAATTCCTGCAATTATCATACGACTGTAGGCACATTCCTGAAACAAGTGCTTGTGGGTTTCCATCCCTTGTTCACAAAGTACACACAAATCAGTCTCACACAGCCCCACTCTGTGCAACTTCTGTCTAGTGTTAAGCCCTTCATGCATAATCACCCACCCTATAAAAGCGTGTTTAGGGATATTCCACTTACTCCAAACAGTTTTGTACCATTGGACTTGGGGATGCAGTCCTCTTAACCAGCAATAACCAGATTTGATTGTATAACCCTTAGGATCACCTAACCAATAATTCCCACCAAAACCAGCAGCCAATGTGTCTTTTACTCTACATATATTCCTCCAATTCCAGTTGGAATCTGGGGGGGTCTATATGTGCTCCAATCAGCTCCCTTCAAATATACATGATCAATCCAAAGAACCCAAAGTCTGTCAGCTTTTGTAAAGATCCAATTCACCATTTTCCCTACTATTGCCTTATTCCAATCCCCAGCTTCTTTAATATTCAGTCCACCTTCCTGCTTACTACTACACACCCTATCCCACGCCACAAGAGGAGGCTTGGATATTTAATACGCGTAGAAGCTTCCGTTTCCCACGTCTCTTCTTCGACATTGGCACATCTCCATAAGATTTTCACTCAAGGAACCACTTTACTTCTCAACTTCTTATCCTTGCGATCTAGGATGCGGATCGTCTTCTCTTCAAAGGACAAATTCGGTTTTAGCTCGGGCATTTCAGCTTGAAAGACATGGCTTGGATCACTAACGTACTTTCTCAATTGAGAAACATGGAATACATCATGAACTTTAGCCAAATTCGGGGGTAAGTCCAACTTGTAAGCAACGACACCAATCCTTTTCACAATATCAAAGGGTCCAATGTATTTCAGGCTCAATTTACCCTTTACACCAAACCGTTTAACACCCTTCATTGGAGATACTTTCAAGAACACTTTATCTCCAACTTCAAATTCTAACGGTCTTCTTCGGATATCGGCATAATATTTTTGTCGGTTTTGAGCGTCTTTCATTCTATCACGAATGACCTTCACATGATCAATAGTCTCAACAAGAACATCGGGGCCTAAGTCACGAACATCACTCAATTGATTCCAACATATAGAACTTCGGCATTTCCTTCCATAGAGAGCTTCATAAGAAGCCATCTTGATCGAGGCATGATAACTATTGTTGTAAGAAAACTCCACCAACGGTAGACTCTTTTCCCAACTAGATTGGAAGTCGAGTGCACAAGCCCTAAGCAAGTCTTCTAAAGTCTGAATAATCCTCTCGGTCTGACCATCGGTAGCGGCATAGAATGCGGTACTCATCAACAATTTACTACCCATGGCTTCTTGTAAAGCCTTCCAAAATCTCGAACAAAACCTCGGATCTCAGTCGGATATAATCTCCTTGGGAACACCATGGTATCTAACAATCTCATCAACATAGGCTTTCGCTAAACGATCTAAACTCCAAGTCTCTTTGATCGGAATGAATCTAGCACACTTGGTCAAACGATCAACAACAACCCAAACGGCATCTTTACTTCCAACGGCCCTTGGCAAAGCCATGACAAAATCCATAGAAATAGATTCCCACTTCCATAGTGGAATATCCAAAGGTTGTAGCAATCCACTGGGCCTCTTGTGTTCGATTTTTACTTGTTGGCAAGTAAGACATCTTCCAACATATGACACAACATCGCCTTTCAAATTCGGCCACCAAAATTGTAGCTTCAAATCTTTATACATCTTATCACCTCCGGGGTGAATAGAATAAGGGGAAAGGTGAGCTTCATCAAGAACTCGCTTTCTCAAGTCAAGAGCATTAGGAACAAACAAACGGCCATGGAATCGAAGAACACCTTTGTCATCAAACTTGAAGTCTTTAACTTTTCCTTCAAGAAGTTTGGCTTGAATAGACTTGTAGGTAGGATCATCAACTTGGCTTTCGCGGATCTCACGGAGGAAAACAGGTTTGGCAGTCATAGCACCAACATAATCAAATCCACGTTCCACGAATTCCAACTTCAACTTTCGAAACTCAATACAAAGATCATCGGGTAATACGCGTATAGCATTCAATGCATAAGAAGATTTTCTACTAAACGCATCGGCAACAACATTTGCCTTCCCTTTATGGTATAACAACTCAAAATCATAATCATTCACCAATTTCAACCATCTTCTTTGTCTCATATTCAACTCCTTTTGAGTAAATATGTACTTCAAACTTTTGTGATCGGTGAATATACGACAATGAACACCAATAAGGTAGTGTCTCCACACTTTCAAAGCATGAACAACGGCAGCCAATTCCAAATCATGAGTAGGATAGTTCACTTCATGAACTCTCAAGTGTCTCGAAGCATAAGCCACCACTTTCCTACTTTGCATAAGTACACAACCCAAACCCATCTTGGAAGCATCACAATAGACATTAAAGTCTACTCCATCTTCAGGTAAAGTCAGCACCGGAGCGGTAGTCAACCTTTTCTTTAACTCTTGAAAAGAGGCTTCACAAGCTTCAGTCCACACGAACTTGGTTTCCTTCTTCAACAATTGGGTCATGGGTCTAGCAAGCTTGGAGAAATCCTTGACAAATCTACGGTAATAACCAGCTAAGCCAAGAAAACTTCGGACTTCTCTTACATCGGTCGGACTCTTCCAATCAACAACGGCCTCAATTTTAGAAGGATCCACCATTACACCTTCTTTAGAAATTACATGCCCAAGAAAGGACACCTTAGGTAACCAAAATTTGCACTTGGAGAATTTGGCAAACCACTTCTGACGACGAAGAACACCCAAAATAGTTCTTAGATGAATAGCATGCTCTTCTTTGGTCTTGGAGAATATAAGGATATCGTCAATGAAAACCACCACACACTTATCAAGGTACTCACTAAAAGTGCGGTTCATTTGGTCCCTGAAAATAGCGGGAGCATTTGTCAATCCAAATGGCATCACCTTGAACTCAAAGTGACCATACCTTGTACTAAAAGCGTTCTTAGGAATATCGGCATCACGAACGGGAATTTGGTGATAACCGGATCTCAAATCGATCTTGGAAAAAGTAGAAGCACCCTTTAGTAGATCAAACAAATCTTCAATCCTCGGCAAAGGATACCTATTCTTGATTGTAATCCGGTTCAGCTCACGGTAATCAATACAAAGTCTCATACAACCATCTTTCTTCTTCACAAAAAGAACAGGAGCACCCCAAGGCGAGGCACTTGGTCGAATGAAACCCTTCTCAATCATAGCATCAAGCTGCTTCCTTAACTCTTTCAACTCGGTTGGAGCCATACGGTAAGGAGCCTTTGCTATGGGTCCGGAACCAGGTACAAGATCAATAGAAAACTCAACATTCCTCCCGGGCAAGTCTTCAGGGAATACATCCACAAATTCACGAACTATAGGCACATCTTCAATATTTGGCAAAGAGGTAATTGAAGAAGTCACAATACACAAGTATGCTTGGTGACCCTTTCTTACCATACTCACCAATTTCATTGCGGAAATCAAAGACACACCCTTTCGGGGATGAGATCCGTTATAGGTTATTCTAACTCCTAAAGGACTCTTTAAATAGATCTTTTGATCTCTACACTCGAACCTAGCATGGTATAACGCTAACCAATCAATACCTAGAATTACATCAAACTCTCCTAGAGGAAACTTAAGGAGATTTGCGGGAAAGATAGTACCCGAAATAGAGATTGGAACATTTGGATAAAGAGTAGAACAAGAGATAATTTCTCCGGATGGTAAGGATATGGGAGTATCCTCACTAGATGTAGGCTCGATGGTTAATTTAATAGCATAAGTCGAAGACACAAAGGACATAGAAGCACCGGTATAAAAAAGAATAAGGCACAGTTGCTCTAAAATCGTGAACATACCCGTAATTATCTCCGGATGAGCATCGGCTTCGGCTCGGCTCAGAACGAAGATAGAACCCTTAGGTTTGGCAATTGGAGGGGGCAACTTACGATCGGGGCAATCCTCAGAACGGTGACCACTCTTTTGGCAAAAGAAGCAAATATAAGGTCGGTTGTAACATGCTACACCGGGGTGGTGTGGTTGTCTACAACGGTTACATAAGCGACCTTGAGCTTGAGCTTGAGCATATGGCCTATGAGCCACGTTAGAAGTAGCTCGGGGAATGAAAGGAGCGGGAGCTCTTGCACTTGCATTTGGAGGAGGATTGAATCTCCTCTTGTTGGCATAAGAGTTAGAGGACGACGGAGTAAACGGCTTCTTCCCATAGAAATTAGGCCTAGGAGCGAAGGAAGGAGAGGGATTCTTCATCATAGCTTATTCCTTGATGGCCTTCATTGAGTTTTCAGCCCATAAAGCATCATAATACAACTCCCCAAAGGAAGTAGTATTTCTCCACACCTTGCTTTGTAGTAAAGCACTCAGCTTGTTGCGGTAGTAGAAAGCTCGGTCCTCGTCATCTTTGATGAGCCTCGGAGCAAAGTGAGCAAGCTTGTTGAACTCCGTGGTGAAGTCTTGTGCCGACAAGTCACCTTGCTTGAAGTCAATAAATTCCTTGAGCCTTTGTTGCTTGAGCTCCTTAGGATATAATCGGCCTTCAACTAGAGCTTTGAAACAAGCCCAATTGAAATCATCTTCAAGTGTAGCAGTGGCACTAGTAATCGCCCACCAATTATCGGCTTCCCTTAAAAGGAAATGCTTGGCAATCCTCACCTTATCCTCTTCACGGACTTGGTATAAATCAAATTGCTTCTCTATTTCTCGGAACCATTCCGATAGCTCGGTAGGGTTCGGCTCTCCATCATAAGGTATAATCTTACTTCTGGCTATTTGACTAGCCACCCAAGCGTAGCCTCCTTGGTGGTTATTATCTCTGCGAGGGGGAACTTGGTTGGCTTGAGCAATTGCCGCATCTTGTTGATTCTTCAACACTTGCGTAAGAGCTTCTAGCATAACGTTCTCTATTACTCGAGGTCTAACCATCTTCATAAGAACCAAAAACAAAACAAGTTAATCCTAACACTTAGCATAAACAAATAGACTACCAAGTAAAGTCCTTAACTTCTACCCATCTCTCATTTGTTATTTCAAGGTCAAGTAGTTTAAGTTTAGGGTTCACGTGTGTGCGTCGGGAGCGTTTAAAGCTTTGATACAAACTGTGACAACCCTCGCGAATGCGGAAATAAAACATAACAAGCATGTGATTTATATAGCGGAAGATACGGTATTTTTTAAAACCTTTTTACATGCAATTAGAAAAGTACGAGGAGTGTCAATAATTACAAACAAAACTATAATTTACTAAAAGAGACGTAGTCTCTCAAAATGCATCAAATATCAAAGTTATTAGCAAACTAGCTAAACAACTTCTAGAGGTGATTCATCCAGGCCAACGCCCGCTAGCTCACACCCGAACCCAAAATACCACAAGCAAAAAGCCATCCAAGCAAGCAACCTGTTCATCCATGAAAAACATGAACGCCACAATCAGTGGGGAGTAACTCCGGGTTCTCCCAGCCATATCACAATAAACGTACATAAACGGTAATACGAAAGTAGAAGCATGCATATATAAATATACATGTGAAATACGAGAAGGATAAATAGGCAATTCAATATATAAAGATAAGAGCATATAAAGTACATATCCGTAACCATCATATTATAGAAAGACTCGGGGATGACACTCTTAGGCAACCATACACTCTCACTAGGGCTTGCATCTCACCGTTAGCGGCATAAGTTTGATAAGATTGAGACTCGACAAATAAACCATGCCAAGTCATCCAACGATCACAAGTAATCAATCATATAATCATCCATTCAAACGTACAATACGTTGACGACATCTCTCACGGTAAATGACACGCACTAGCACCGTGTACATGCAAGTTAATTAAAAGGCATCCACGGGATAAAACATTGCCCTGAACGCATACACGATTCAATTCATTTCGTATATGTAGACTAATTTCCTCCCGGTAGGACGACGATCATAATACGGTCCTAGTCTAAATCTGGCCAGACTCTCGGAATAACATTTTCCGATTCGACATGTGATAAACATTTCGCATCCAAGACTCGGTCAATCATAGACGCCGAGTACCCCAAATTCGGACAATCTTCACGAAAGAGGCGGAAAAGAGCACAAGCCTCATAACAAGTGGTACGCTACATGCAATGAAACCACCTCGCAAGTATACAACATTTGACGGCCGGGTCGATCAACGCAAAGCGTTCGCCTCCCAACAATGTCGTCATATGCCCACTAACACATGCAATCAAGCAGTAAGGATACACTCCCCGTTCCGACGTTCCAGCCTTACGAACGTGGAGGTAGCCAAGGGAATGAGAGTACAAAGCACATAGAAAATTAGTGCTCAAACCGTAACATGTGTAAAACCGACTCAAAATGGAACATATCAAAAACCGTCACAAAACATGCGATACAAGCGAAAGGAATATCATATATTCGAAACATTAATATTTAAAGTCATTACGTAAATTTATACGATAAATGAACCATCGGAAATATTATAAATGAAAACATAAGAACGAATTGCATAAGGTTTGGCAGTGTGTGCAAGCCGGTCAAGGGGACCGGCTGCCGGCTACCCGGCAGGCACCCATAGTAACATTTGAAAAAAAATAAAAATGCAACGTGTCCCAGCCGGTCAAAGTGACCGGCTGCCGGCTACCCGGCTGGGACCAATATCATATGAGAAAATGAAGACATATTCAGGTGTGTCTCAGCCGGTCGGCTGACCGGCTGCCGGTCGGCCGGCTGAGACATAATTCATGCACAAAGTATTACGTAACATAAATAATATACAGCCACTCCCCAGCCGGTCAGCTGACCGGCTGCCGGTCGGCCGGCTGGGGTCCAATATGCACGAAAATCACAATTTTCACTAAGATTCAACATTCAACAATCATCATCTAACATCACAAATCATCAATTCTCATTATCATTTATCAACTAACAACAACCATCATCAACAACACAATTCCTATGATTACTAATCATATTCTAAATACGATTACTAACATAGAAAACACATTAAAACACGTAAATGATATCGAGTAACCCTTCACCGTTACCTTTTCGCGTCGATGTCCTCTTCTATCAAGAAGTAGTCTTTGTCGGGGTCTTGGAGGTCACCACCTACAATTTGATAATAAAAGATGAATATAATTCACCTTTGAGAAACACGGATAAATTGAAAAGCGAGAAAGACGGTAATTTTATTACCAATTAAGATATAGGACGATGAGAGGGAAAGAATAAGACGAACTTGAGTGAATTTGAGCGAGAAACGAAGGAGTAGCGATGATTTTAAGGTCGATCAATTATGGAGGTTAGGGTTTTGGTAGTTACTTGGTGAGGAAGAAGAAGATTGTATGTGAGGGTGAGTTCGGGTTAAGGGAGTATATGAAGGAGTAAGTGGAAAACATATGGGAAAAGCCCAAAAACGTCTTAAGACGTAACTTACTCAAAATCTCGCGTAAAGTCCAAATACGAACTCGGAAATTCTAAACTAGACACGGGAAAATTAATTCTAAACTAAAACTAAATTTCGCTGAAAAGTATCCGTATAATATTTTTACTATAAAAAAATAGGGTACATTTGCGGGTGTTACAGACACAAACTTATCAAATTTTCCCAAACAAAATCATGAACCACAATCTTTCTCAATTATAACAGAATTAACGCCACTTTTCAAAAATGTAATTCTATAGATAAAAAAACATTAAAGCATCATGAGCCGATTTATAAACACATGCAAGAATTAACTTCTACTCGTGCTTGGTAAATATTAAATTAGAAATGGTGATGGGGAAAGGGAGACTAAAAGGAGGTGAATCCGTGAGAAACCAAGGAAGCATGATGTAAATAAGGAGCTTGACATGTACCGTATTAGGTTAATATTGTTAATCAGATGAGTGTATCATTTATTTGTTATAATAATTAATCTACGTCTTTTCTATGGTTGGCATATCCCTCTTTTCCGGCTAGTAGTTGACGGAAAATAGCTAACAAGAATGAATTGCACATACGTTGAAATTAAAGGGGTTAATTTGCACCAAACTAAAGTTGAGGGGCTAAATTGCACATAGTCCCAAACGTTTAAGGTATGTTTTCTATTTACCCGTTTGCCATACATAGAAAGCTTATGTATTTTCATTGTTTTAAGGGAAAAATACAAAGTCATTATTTCTTTTTGGTTATATGAATACTTATAATGATACTTTATCTAATGTATTGCATGTCATTAAGTTTCTTAACTACAAACCTCCTTTGAATTTGAACTAAGCAAGTGTAAATTGTGTTTGCTGACTTTCCTCCCGCGTACAATTAGGTGGGATACATTTTTTTTTTAATAATTGAATATAAGGTTTGCTCATTGTGTTTGCTAATTGGCGATCAATTTCAGTTGGTTAGTTGCACATTAGCGACCAATTTTGTGACTAATTAGAATTAGCGGTTGAGCTTATTCGACTACTGAAATTTAGTCTCTAGTTGGTCGCTAAATGACTTTAGTGACCAATTTGTTAAAGTTAGCAACCAACTAAGTAAAATATCAGAGTAATTAATGAACAACAATATTAAACGAAACCTACTACGTAAAACTTGAATAAAATGATTAAGAAAACAAATCAGTGATGACAATCTAGTCCAAACGTATCTACATTCAAATCATGCTATAGATTATAACAAAAAAGAACCAACAAAGATGAACAAATGCATACACAAGCGGTTCTAAACTTTAATGCATATGAGTAATATTCTCCAACAACGATGAAAATAATACAATTGATGAACTATAGTTGTTACCAGTATCTAAGCAAGTGAACAAAAGATTCAAACTCTTAAACTAGCAATATATTAGATATAAGACAAACTACGTGATCATAATAGTAAATTACGAATAGTAATCAATATTCAAGATATAAAAATAGTGTAAAGATTCTTACATTTCATTTGCTTCATGATGCGTGTATTTTATATAGACTTTTTAGTCCATTTATGCACGCATTTCTATGTCATTTAAGTGATATTATATCATCATATGCCCCTATTTGGCTACTTTGTACTTCCATTACCATTTTGTAGGTACAAGCTGCGTAGTAGCGGAAACCGAGCCAAAACAGTCCACTTTGCATGCATTTAGGAGAATGGAGGGAACGGAACATAAGCTCTTGCATGGGGAAGCGTGAAACCGCTCGCAATCAAGCCCAAAGCCATGATAACACTATGTGCCATGCCAGAAGACCTCGATCGACTGTATATTTGATTGATCGAGGAGAGTTGAAGTGAAGAGTTACTCAATCGAGCTGTTCTGTGCTCGATCGAGTGGTAGCCGTTGACAAGCTGGTCGATCGAGTAGAAAAAGTCCTCGATCGACTGATTCTCTTGAATAAAGGCCTCGATCGAAGGGTATTTTCCCTCGATCGAGTTGAACTTATCACGGGCCTTAAGTCCGTAGTCTAATTAGGGTTTAGAGTCGTGTTATACATTACATAAGACTCTTATTTGTCGTCATTAGGATCAGGAGTTAGCATTCGATTATCATCGATAACTAGCAGACATTAATCTTTCAACATTAGTTTCTGAATTTTAATCTTTAGTTTACATTCGGGTTTATCGACGTGGATTGTTCTTTACGCCGGATTTGCTAAGATTGTAAACTACTTTCTCTCTATTATTCTTACCTTTGTTTTAATCTTAATCACTGTTTACTCTTCTTAATTACTGCGTTGCTATTGTTCATGCTTGTTAATTGCGATTTTATTATGCTTGTCGTCATATGTTCAATCGTCTTTGTTAGCATCGTTAATAACATGAGTAGCTAATTCTCTTGTATGTTGGGATAAGGGAAACTGTAGTAGAGGCATGTTAGGATAGATTATTTTAGTTAGTCTTGAATATGAGAATCGATCTAAGCAATTTAATTGAGGTTAGTCGAATGAGTGCACGCAGGAGACTAGCTAGGTAGTTAACCCCAACCTGGATCGAGAGATTGGAAGGGAAAGGCTTGCTTAGAATTGATAGGTGCTCCTAAGAGGACGAGAGTTAATTAGGAAAATCCCTAGGATGGTTTGAGACCGAGAGGAGAAAACCATTGCCCTTCTCATTGATAGATTGACTGACTTAGTTGACCCGTAGATGCCGATATTGCAGTGGACCGAATCCTAGCATATTCTCTTTTATCTGATTTATTTCATATTAATTTCTACCTTTATTTCTCTTCCTTTAAATCTTATTTAGCTTAGTTTAAAACCTTTTCAAAACCCCTAGATTGTGACTGGCAGATTTAGATTTCAGTTAGTTAATTTCCTCCCTGTGGAGATCGACCCTACTTCCGCTATCTTCTTAGTTAGTAGACTTAGGATTTTATTTTTGGTGTATAACGACACGCATCAAATTTTGGCGCCGTTGCCGGGGAGGCAATTTAATTTTTCTGTTTATTTATTTCTGTCTCGTCTTAAGGAATTTCTAATTCCTTAAGACTGTTCTTATTTTTCTCTCTATAGTTGTGTATGCGCAGGTCTCAAAGGCTCGAATTAGTGGAAGCTGATCCGGAGCCTGAAAGAACCTTCCTACGCAGGAAGAGAGGGTTAGATAAGATTGTTCAGGAGGAAGACTTGAGTACTTCTGAATCCGTCTTCGACAGTTTCATTTTCGAGGAAGATTCGACTGTTGAGACTACCATTCCAGCAAAGATGCCTAACATTGCTAGTCATTCTGAGCCCGCCGCTGCATGTATACCCCAGGGATTCAAATTTACAACGGACGAAGATGGAACTTCTTTCGATCTTCGTCCGTCTTATATCAAGCTTGTCCAGCAGGATAAGTATAGGGGTGTGGCTGGGGAGGATCCAAGGAAGCATATGGAGACCTTTGCTGATTACTTTTCTTCTATTCCGGTTTCTAAAGGGGTGACAGCCGACAAGATCAAGGAGTTCTTGTTTCCTATTTCCCTTACCGACAATGCCAAAGACTGGTTAAAGAACTTGAATAGAGAGGAACTGGGTATTACCGATTGGACCACACTTGCACTGGCTATCTACAAGAAGTATTTTCCACCGCAGAGGTCGAATGCTTTGAGAGGTCAGATTACTAATTTCAAGCAAACGGTTCATGAAAATCCCTATGAGTCCTGGGATCGATTTAAGACGCTAGTGAGGTCTGTTCCTCACCATGGGTTCGAACAGTGGTTTCTGTGTAACCAGTTCTACAACGGGTTATATGATGATCATCGAGCCATTCTAGATGCCGCGTCGAACGGGAGATTCCAGAAGGAGATAGACGATGATAAGGGTTGGTAATTGATAGAGGAGATGGCAACCCATTGTGCTGAATATGGTAATCCGCGAAGTGGTACACGGACGATAGCCAGTATTGATTCTGAAGGTCTGGATGCTAAATTTGATAAACTAAATGCAAGACTTGACAAATGGGAGAAGCAAGCTGCAGATAACCAGCAGACGGTTCATTTGCTGCAGCGGGATGATGTGATTACTTGTGAAAGGTGTGGCGAAACTGGTCACACGACTGTAGATTGTTTTGCTGAAAAGGAGCAAGTCTGTTCCTTTCAACAATACCGTCAAGGGGGTGGGTACTACAATCAAGGGAACATCCATCCCAATTTGAGATGGACAAGCCAGAATGTCCTAAATCCTACTCCTCCACCATAGCAGCCGACGTATCAGCCCCGCACAAGCAAGGATTTCAAAAAATCCAGTCTTCACAGCAAGCTAGTTCCTCATCTGGAGGAATTTCAGAAGTTGGGGAGCTAAAGTCGATGATACAAGCTTTAGCTATCCAAATGAACAAATCTGATCAAGCAACGAATGCTACTATTAAGCTTTTGGAGTCGCAGATTGCTCAATTGGCGGGAGCTAGATCGACTAGGCAACCTGGCCAGTTACCGTCTCAGACTGACAAGAACAAGGAAACACTAAACATGATTACTCTGAGAAGCGGCCTCACTTTTGACAAGCCTGCTGGTACAGTTGCTGATATTTCTGGTCCGCATCTCAATGTTGCGAAGGATGTTGCTGATAATGTAATCGATCGAGAGGTTATTTTTAGTCGATCGAATGAATTGAAAGACAAAGTGATCGATCGAGAGGTTTATGATGGTCGATCGAGTGAAGCAGATAGCCAGTTAGTCGATCGAGGTGATTCATTTGCTCGATCGAGTATTGTGATTGATAAAATTGCTCGATCGAGCAGTTTAAGTCCTGATAATCTTCGATCGAGTGACATTGATACTCGATGGATGGGAATTAATGAGCGATAAGCTCGTTCGAAGGGGTTAAGCAAGCGGATGATCAACAACGCAATTGTCAAGGATATGCAACGTGGATCGCCTGACGTTCCAGTTCCGTTTCCTGGTCGGTTGAAGAAAGCTAAGGTCGAGAAGGAATTTGCTCGGTTCGCTGACATTGTACGTGATCTCAAGGTGAATGTTCCTTTTGCAGACCTCCTATTAAAGGTACCCTCTTACTTAAAATTTATGCGTGAAATTCTTTTGCGTAAGAGGTCAGTAAATACTGTAGAGACTGTAGCCTTGACTGAGGAATGATCTGCGTTCCTCCAAAATAAATGCCCCCCTAAGCTGTCTGACCCAGGTAGTTTTTCCATACCGTGTCATATAGGTACCTATCTCATAGACAATGCGTTATGTGACCTAGGAGCTAGTGTTAGTGTCTTACCTTTGTCTTTAGCCAAACGGTTAGGCTTTACCAAGCTCCAGTGTACCAACATGACAGTACAGATGGCAGATAGGACCTTGTCTCGACCCTTAGGAATCATAGAGGATGTTCCTGTGCAAATAGGGAGGTTCTTTATCTCGGTCGATTTCATAGTTTTGGATATACCTGAGTATTCTCACACTCCCATCATTTTGGGAAGACCGTTCTTGCATACTGCGCAAGCGGTTATTGATGTCGGGTTACGGACATTGACTTTTCAGATAGGTGGGGAGAACCTAGTTTTCACGCAGTCTCATGCTAGTAAGGGTCCTATGCTTGTTTCACCATGTCACGCGCTTCCCTTAGCTGATATCACACCCGATTTATTCACGCATGACAAAGCTTCGGTTCCTATCGAACCTATAGCTCCTGTCTGTGATATTCCCATTACTACTGTAACACCTCCGCCCCAGCTTGGGAGCGAATTGGAGGAACGTGCTGTTGTTTGTTGCCTTACAGATCATAGAGCGGCAGCATTGGAGCTGGAAAAGGGAGAGCCATGTCTGCGTGACGGTATCGAGAAGAAGTCCAAGAAGGACAAAGGAGCTCGCATGTATTCAAGTGATTCCGAAGTAGAGCTGAACCCCAAGAAATTATCGTATGTGTGGAGAAAGAAGTCGGAAATTACCGCAGATGAGGGTAATTCCGCAAGTCAAAGGCCAAACGGTGGCCTTATCATGAAACTATTTGGGTATTAGCCGGGTTTGCAACCCTGTGCAAATTGTAAATAACATTTTATCGCGTTTTCGTTAGACACTTAGACAATTAGAATATTTACTTAGATTAGACTATTACGTTACAATCCGTAGTTTAGATGAACAATTTATTTTTCCTGTTAGACAATATTTGGTATTTTTTGGGTATCGTGTTGTATCGTCTTTTGCAGGAAAAAGAAGCAGAAATCAAATTGCTGAAAGTCAAAGGCTATGCAAATAGGAAAATCACTCGATCGAGTACATTGTTATTCGATCGAGTGCCTTGGGAGAGAAAAAGAGCTCGAACGAGTAGAATTCGAATCGATTGAGGAGAATTCCATTCGATCAAGTAAAATGAGGATCATCAAAAGACGCCTACTCGATCGAATAACTCAGACCTACTCGATCGAGCAGGCCAGCAAGATAGCAATCCTCGATCGAGTAGAATTTCTACTCGATCGACTGAAGCAACTTACCTATAAAAGGGAAGTCCTCGATCTTCCTTCTATTTACTCGATCCCAATTCTATACTGTTCCTCTTTTTTCGATTTCTTTTCTGCAATTTCTTTCCTGCAATTCGTGATAATCCCAAATTAATTACCAACTACATCTACCCCAAGACTTTACTTTTGCACTTGATTGAAAAGCCCTCTCCCTTTCCCCTTTAATTTCGGTTATTTGGAGATTTCGTGAACTATGGTTTGCTAATTCGACTTACTCGAATTCGTCCGATTAATTGCTATTTTTTCGGGTGATCATCAACAAGTAAGCATTTCCTTCCTATTTTACTAGTTAATTCATAATCCCTTCCCCTTTTTCGATTCAATTAGGGTTAGTAATTTCTTATCGGATTAATCTAGTAAATTAGATGTTATTGATTGGTTGTTGTTGATTTCTTTGTAGCTATGGCATCAAATTCAGTCCCAAGTAAGTCCACGGTTCCCAAGGTAGTCGCTGAAACGACGACTGAAGCGGTTCCCGCTGCTCTCCAGACTGATACTGCTGTCACGGTTACCGAGACTGCTGCTGAGACAGTCTCCACGGAGCACACTAAGGCTCCGATTCCTGTCACGGTCACTGCTGAGACCGTTGTTCCAGCGACCATTGTTGAGGTCGCTCCGCCTTCTAGTTCCACACTCGCTCCTAGTAAGAAGACGTTGACCACCAGCCAGCTAGCCGCGCAGAAGCTAGCTAGTACTCGAGGACTGGCACCACCGAAACTCTTAAGGCTGCTAGTCAGCCACCTATCGTGGAGTCCCTTAGGCCACTACAAAGGATTAGGGAGGTATAATTCGTTTCTAGTATTCACCGGAAACGGTTATCTTATTTACTTGACTCCCCTATCCATTTGAGTCGTTTTTTGCACCGTCCCGACCTAGAAGAGCTAGGTTTATTTACTATGTTTGTTTGTTACTTAACGGGACGGGGATGTCGGGTTTGGCCTCGATGAGGGAGTATACATATCGCGTACCTACGCTTGAGTTTTTTAGTTCTTATACTTTTGAGTCTGATATGTATGTTACCTCACCGACTAGCGCTTGCATTCATTTCCGACTCTTTAATGAGTCGCATTCATGGACCTTAGCTAGGTTTGGGGAGGTTTTGGGTCTTTCGAGTGACAGTCTTTTGGCAGCTCCTAGGAAGCTGTTGACCCAGGTCTGGACCGCCCTTTCTCACATACCCTACGGCACTCGTAGGGTGGCCCACGTTCACCACCCTGCACTGCGCTATTTTCTGCGACTTTTAGGAGAGTCGATTTTTGCTAGGCCAGAACCCAACAACATAAACAACACTGAGTTAGCCATTCTAGCAGGGTACCTGAACGTTGATAGCGGTACCCCGTTTGTCCTAAACATCGCTTACTTAGTGGCTCTTCATTGGAAGAACCTAGAGTCTAGGGTGTCTAGCGCCGTAGTCTGTGGCGGTCTGGTCAGTAGGATTGGCCGCCACCTTTATTCAGACTTCCCTAGGACTCACCAGCGCTTACGACCAGGCGTCGATTTAGATATACCTGTCATGATTGGGTTTACTTGGATGACGGGCTCTGAGCGTCGGGTGTGGAAGATATGTGGTTCCACATCCGTTGTCTTACCTTGCCCTACATTGCCTTCTCTTTCACCTCTCACTACTGTGAGAGGGGTGAAATCCCCTCCCCCAGTCTACCATCTACCTTTCACCACTACACCTTCCTCTTCCACTAAGAAGAAGAAGAGAGCTTCCCCTCAGGGGGAAGTTGGAGAGCCGTCGGGTTCTCAACAGGTGGGGCCGACCACTGTCACACCCCCACCTGTCACCACTCCCCCTCCTGAGTCGGTTTTTCCGGCTAATTTTGTTTGTCCTCCCCTGTTTGAGACGCCTGAGGTCATGGACCAAGGGCGTCGTGATGCTTTGCTACTTGAGATGCGCAGGGATATTGCACAGATGCGACGGGATCAGGCCTTGGCCTTGTTTCCTATCTTTGAGGACCATATCCGCATAGGACGTCCCATTCCAGATGGATGGCCTCACCCCTCATTCTACAGATACCCAGAGGGTGGGTATCCTTCACCATCTTCTTCTTCCTCTTCTTCTGGAGAGGACGAAGACGAGACGGCGGCACAGAGGGCCATGAGGGAGCGTGCAGAATTGGCAGCTAGGAGGCTAGCTCAGGAGGAGGAGAGGGACCCGACGTATTGGGTAGAGGAGGAGGAGACTACTGGGAGGAGGTGATGTTAGCTCCTCAGTTTGATGCTGGTTTGGGGAAGCTTTGTTTTGTGAGTTTTTCTGTTCCTTTTGTTTTTTTTTCCATTCTTTGTATATTTTTCTTCCCTTAGGAACATGAATTAGGTTAATTTTTTTCCCTTTCCCGTATATGCTGTTGTGTTATGGCCAATGAGGACATTGTCTGTTTTGGTTTGGGGAGGTGTTTTACATCCTTTTGCGTTTGCATTTGCATTTGTATTGCATTCACGTTTACAATTCATGTTAATTAGAAAAAATTGAAAAAATCAAAAATATCACGTTTATTTTTGCATATAGTCGAGTCGGATTGGAGTCTTGTTCATGATGAAATCGCACTACAAGTCTATTCTATGCTATTCCTTGCACCGTTCTTGACTTATTTAGTAAAATCGAAGTAGTGAACTATTGAATTTTGTCTTGGAATTTAAATTTGACTAGTAGACTTGACTCAACATTTTGGCAAACTACTTATATATTCTGAGTTTTAGAGCCTATAACTGGTGACATCCATGACCAGTTCATCTAGGAATGAGAGTAGTTACTCCCCACATCTCGTGTCATTTGCTTGTATATGAACTTTGATTTCTTATTGCCTGCACGCATTGGGTTTGTGGTCGGTATTACGTGTTTTGAGAATATTTTCATATTCCTTTTCCTCATTTTACCCCATTATCTCCACATAAAGCCATATCTTCCTGTTACCCTTAACTACATCCTAAGCTGAGCCTACCTTTGCCGAGCTAGTTTAGTAGTCGAGGTATATTCTACCGTTGTATCAGTTTTGGCTCGTCTTCATTGATTGGAGTGGGTTTTTTGTGAGAAAAAGAAGAGAAGTGTTGATTAATGCCTCGTTCGAGCAGATTTTAGCTCGATCGATCAGATGTTGTTGTTTATTGCCTCGATCGAGTGACTTAATCCACTCGATCGAGAGGTTATTCCTCGATCAGCCGAAAAAGAAAAAAAAAAAGAGAAAGAAAAAAATGAAAAAATATTTGGCTGAAGTTTTTGTTGTCTACACCTCCTTTGCTTATTATTATTTTGTTGAGGTGTCTTATGGGATATTTGTTGTTTGTGCCTAGATTTGTTAAGGCATCGAGCTTAATTTTTGATAGTTGGAAGAATGGAACGAGTTCTATTACGGTCTTGTTAGGAACTAGCTTGGCTATTTACCCTCACATTTCCATTAATTGTTTTGCCCCTTCTTACCAATTAGCCTCACATATCCATATTTTTGCAAATGTTCGGCACGTGATTGTCCTTGAACGGTGGTTATGCGTGTGTACGGTGCTTGAATCATTTTTCATGTTAGTTAGCAATGCATGTTGTGTCGGTCGTAGTCTAGGTGAGTGACTATATTTTCTTCTCTCTTTCTTATACATATTTACTTACCATTTGCTTGTTGAGAAAAGAGTGACCCGTGAGAGTCCGAATTTGGTTGAGTCTTGCAAGGTCAAAAGTCTAATTTATTTCCAAGATTGTACAAATTCGTTCACTTTCGTATTAAGCTTTGTAACGATTGAATGAGTGCATTAAACTGTTTAGTATTGACTTGTAGTTAGCTCTGAGACTTACTCCATTCCCCTAGGTTTATTTTGTTCCATATAGCTGCATTTAGTTTGCTTGAGGACAAGCAAAGGTTTGGTTTGGGGAAGTTTGATGCGTGTATTTTATATAGACTTTTTAGTCCATTTATGCACGCATTTCTATGTCATTTAAGTGATATTATATCATCATATGCCCTTATTTGGCTACTTTTTACTTCCATTACCATTTTGTAGGTACAAGCTGCGTAGTAGCGGAAACCGAGCCAAAACAGTCCATTTTGCATGCATTTAGGAGAATGGAGGGAACGGAACAGAAGCTCTTGCATGGGGAAGCGCGAAACCGCTTGCAATCAAGCCCAAAGCCATGATAACACTATGTGCCATGCCAGAAGACCTCGATCGACTGTATATTTGATCGATCGAGGAGAGTTGAAGTGAAGAGTTACTCGATCGAGTTGTCCTGTGCTTGATCGAGTTGTCTTGTGCTCGATCGAGTGGTAGCCGTTGACAAGCTGGTCGATCGAGTAGAATAAGTCCTCGATCGACTGATTCTCTTGAATAAAAGCCTCGATCGAAGGGTATTTTCCCTCGATCGAGTGGAACTTATCACGGGCCTTAAGTCCGTAGTCTAATTAGGGTTTAGAGTCGTGTTATACATTATATAAGACTCTTATTTGTCGTCATTAGGATCAGGAGTTAGCATTCGATTATCATCGATAATTAGCAGACATTAATCTTTCAACATTAGTTTCTGAATTTTAATCTTTAGTTTACATTCGGGTTTATCGACGTTGATTGTTCTTTACGCCGGATTTGCTAAGATTGTAAACTACTTTCTCTCTTTTATTCTTACCTTTGTTTTAATCTTAATCACTGTTTACTCTTCTTAATTACTACGTTGCTATTGTTCATGCTTGTTAATTGCGATTTTATTATGTCTATCGTCATATGTTCAATCGTCTTTGTTAGCATCGTTAATAACATGAGTAGCTAATTCTCTTGTATGTTGGGATGAGGGAAACTGTAGTAGAGGCATGTTAGGATAGATTATTTTAGTTAGTCTTGAATATGACAATCGATCTAAGCAATTTAATTGAGGTTAGTCGAATGAGTGCACGCAGGAGACTAGCTAGGTAGTTAACCCCGACCTGGATCGAGAGATTGGAAGGGAAAGGCTTGCTTAGAATTGATAGGTGCTCCTAAGAGGACGAGAGTTAATTAGGAAACTCCCTAGGGTGGTTTGAGACCGAGAGGAGAAAACCATTGCCCTTCTCATTGATAGATTGACTGACTTAGTTGACCCGTAGATGCCGATATTGCAGTGGACTGAATCCTAGCATATTCTCTTTTATCTGATTTATTTCATATTAATTTCTACCTTTATTTCTCTTCCTTTAAATCTTATTTAGCTTAGTTTAAAACCTTTTCAAAACCCCTAGATTGTGACTGGCAGATTTAGATTTCAGTTAGTTAATTTCCTCCCTGTGGAGATCGACCCTACTTCCGCTATCTTCTTAGTTAGTAGACTTAGGATTTTATTTTTGGTGTATAACGACACGCATCACTTCACTTGCTTGGCCTAAGATGAGTACGTTAATTAGCCATACAAAAGGTAAACAAATTAGAAATTGGAACTTGTTTTTTAGTGTTTCTATGGATTTAAAGGTAGATAAGGATATGGAAAATTATAAACAACATCCCCTTATATAGGTCTTCAAAAAGCATCTTCCTAAAGCCTCTTAATGCCTTCAACATAATTGCTTAAATAAAGGAGAATTAGAAGATTTTTCGGAATCCAATGCTGAGCTGCGCCACGCGACTAGGTGGCCATTTGGTTTTCGCACCAACCGGCTAGCCGTGCCACATGGCTTTTGTTCTTCAATGCTTTCTCTTCTTCATTTGATTACGCGCTTTGACCTTGATCTTTGGGCGTTAACTTGTGTTTAACCACAAGCTTTTGACTCTTATAACCCATTATTTGGCATGTTTTAGTGCAAAAACAATAGTGTAAAAATGCCCAAGTCACTTTCCTAAATAAGAATGCAAGTCTCGATCACAACATCACACATTAAACCGAAATAGCTTAGAAACACATCGAAACAATGCATCTACTACCTAAATGCATTAATTATCTAAAATAACTATAACTAACATATATAAACGCTAAACTAGTTAAGATTTGAGTTGGTAAAGGCAATAAAACCGTCACATCAAATTCTCTCACACTTAGAGCTTCCTCGAGTAAGCTCACCTAGATTAATAACACTTTCTTCTTTCAATCAAAAGATAACGATTCTAATAGTGAAACACAAGTTCAAATGAAAGATTTAATTTAGAAAATCCTAAAAACTTCATTGGACACTCAAATCGACTCTGGAAAGCATCAAGTTCAACGAGTGCCTCTCCAAGCCTAATGGGTTAGTAGACAGTAAAATCCGCCACAACTATCACATAAACTTCAATTGATCAAAAAAAAGGTGTGTGAATGGAAATGATTTTATTTTTGTGGTGGAATTGTTTTATTTAGAACAATTTACTTTACATTGGGTATTTGAAACATTTGATTTTTACTTGGCTACGTTAGGAACTCGTTTGATTTAGTAGATCTGTCAATCCACTCTCAATCCGATAAAATCACTTTTTGTTCCACCTCCGGACTCGGACCTTAGGATCCAAGCTCTAGGTGACAATAATGAATTGAGGTCCATACTATTCTTGCTTTATTTTACCACGAGACTCGCTCCTTAGCAAAAGTGACAACAAGCATGAGATGTCAATATTTAAACATATGAATTTCAACTTGATAGACATTTTTGTAATTGAACATTTATTTGAAAATCGAGCAAAAATAACATGGCTCTTGGCCACATAGATTCTCATTCCCACTTTACAACATGAGAACAATCCACTTTATTTGAGAGCGGAACTTGTCAAATCCCCTTAGAAGAAGATCATATAAGCCAGCAAAAGAGGTGCTTAAGACATTCTAACAAATTGTAATAAAAAGAAAATATACACAACTCATAATGATATAACCATGTACTTCCTCCACCCATAACCAAACACACCATTTCCCTTTTACACGTTTGCCATTGCATATATTTCAACGTAAATATCTTTAATCCTACATTGTAAACAAAATATATAAAAATTTGTTAATCTTATTGTATTTAGAAAGACGAATCAAATAAGATCTCACATGACTTTGTTTTTCCTTATACTACAAGTAATATCAAAGATTCTCTTCGCTTATGAATAGTGGCAAAAAGGTGAATTTTGTGTTTGGTTAGGAATCGAGGAAGTACAACAAACTCATCATGTCCTTTAGGTATTTCAAATATAATCGAGGAGTCATTGTAATTGATCTTTATGAAATTGGTTCATCTTAACCAAATTGCTCTTTTCCCTAACCCTAAGAAAAGTGTCATCTAAATCTCATAAGATACAACCCGGGTAACCACCCGAAGAGTCGTCATCAGATTGTGGAGGTAAGGTTAAGTCTAGTTTGGGTTCACTATAAGACAAAGTGACAAAAACATAGTCATGACTCTCTCCCTCAATATAAATTGGAGCATTCACATCAAAGGGAAGGGAAGTAAGGTAATCAATGTCGATCACATTATCATTTGGACTCGATACAATGTTCGATGCGGTGTTATAAAAAGAAGCAATATTAAGATTTAAACTATTTGCTTCTAATTGTCGGAAATTCTCAACCAAAAGATCAACTACTTCCATTTCTTTTCATGCCTTAACTCGAAAAATTCACCTTCACTTTTGACTTGCACATCAATTTGAGTCCCTCGGTTAAAATTATGGTAAATGCCAATCCGAAAACCTTTACGCTTGCATAGATATGGGTATTCTAACAAATACTCGTAGAGCCTTTGTAACACCCGGAAATGTACCCTATTTTTCTAGTAGAAATATTTTACGAAAGCTTTTCAGCAAATTTAAGTTTTAAATTAGAATTTTAAGTTTCGAGTCGAATTTAGAATTTCCGAGTTCGTATTTGGAATTTCCGCGGGATTCCATGAAAATCCCGTCTTGAGGCGAGTTTGACTTTTCTTGACTTTTGAGTCGTCTTTGACTTTTCTTGACTTTTGAGTCGTCTTTGACTTTTCTTGACTTTCGAGTCGTCTTTGACTTTTCTTGACTTTTGAGTCGAGTTTGACTTTCCTTGACTTTGGAACCGTCTTTGACTTCCGTTGACTTTTCTCCTATACAACTCACACTACCCCCCTTAACCTAATTCATTACTCAAACACAACCAAATTACTTCCTCCTTAAGCAAACAAAATCCTAGCTTTCCCTCTTTGATATCGATCTTAGAATTCGCGTAGCTTCTTCGTTCTTTGATAGAATTTACGTAAGTTCGTCTTATTCTTCTTCCCTAACCTTCCTCTATCCGTGGTGATATTAAAAGTATCGTCTTTCTCGCTTTTCAAGCTTTCCGTCTTTCTCAAGATGAACTTTATTCATCTTTTTACGATCTATATGTAGGTGGTGACCTCCAAGATCCCGACAAAGACTATTTTCTAATAGAAGAGGAGCTTGACGAGTAGTAAAGACGCGTAAAGGTAACGGTGAAGGGTTACTCGGTATCATTTACGTGTTTTACATGTTTATATGCTAGAAATCGTATTAGAACGCGATTAGGAAGATTAGAAATCATGCTATGATTAATGAATGTTGTTATATGATGATTATGGATGATGTGTATTGATTGTTGATGATTATTAGAATTGATTTATGAGAATTGAAATGGATTGAATATGTAAAGGAAGCTCACGGATGAACTGGGGTTCCTGGCCGGTCGACCGGCCGCCGGTCTGCCAACCGGCTGGGAACACTCCAGTAACATCTTTGGAATTTTGGATTTTGTATGAAGAGGAGCTCTGTGCCGGTCGACCGGCCGCCGGTCGACTGACCGGCCCAGACCTCATTTCTCTGTTTTTGGTTTTTGCCCTGTGTTCTGAGCCGACCCACCGGCCGCCGGTCTTCTGCCCGGCCTGGAACACGGCTGCATATTTTTCCTACAACTTCTAAAACTCGTAATTTATAATAGTTCGCATGATCCGTTTATCGTGTAATTTTACGTAGTGACTTATAATATTCATGTTTTGTATATGATATCTTATTCGCTTGTATCACATGTTTCGTGACGGTTTTCGATATGTTCCCACTTTGAGTCGGTTTTTACATATGTTACGGTTTGAGCACGATTTTGTCTTGTGCTATGTATTCTCATTCCCTTGGCTACCTTCCCGTTCGTAAGGCTGGAATGTCGGAACGGAGAGGTATCCTACTGCTTAAATGCATGTGTTAGTGGGCATATGACGACGTTGTTGGGAGTTGAACGCTATGCGTTGATCGACCCGGCCGTCAAATGTTGTATACTTGCGAGGTGGTGTTATTTGCATGTAGCGTACCGCATGTTATGAGGCTTGAGCTCGTTTTCCGCCTCTGTCGTGAATTGATCTACCGAATTTGGGGTACTCGGCATATATATTGTAAGCCCGAGTCTTGGATGCGAAATGTCATCGCGTGTCGAATCGGAACATGATTTATTCCGAGAGTCTGGCCAGGTTTAGACTAGGACCGTATTATTATCGTCGTCCTACCAGGAGGAAATTAGTCTACCTATACGAAATGTCATCGTATATGGGTTGAGGGAAATGTCATCCGTGAACGCCTTTTAATCATACTTGCCATGTACACGATGCTAGTGCGTTTCATTTACCGTGAGATTGTCGTCTTTGAGTCGTCGTTCTTTGAATGCGTGATTTCATGATATTATTCATGGTCATTGCATGATTGGGCACCGTCAATGTCTTGGTTCGTGAATGGATGATAATATGTTGGATTTAATGTGATCATCGCATGACTTGACTTGGTTTGTCTGTCGAGTCTCAATCTTATCAATCTTATACCGCTAACGGTGAGATGCAAGCCCTAGTGAGCGTATTCGGTTGCCTAAGAGTGTCTTCCCCGAGTCTTTGAATAACATGATGGTTACGGATTTGATTTCCTATCTCTTATCATTATCTATAGAATTGCCGATCTACTCTTATCTTAACTCACATGGATATCTATATATGCATGATTTAACTTTTGTATTTCCTTAATGACTGTGGCGTTCATGTTTTTCATGAATGAACAGGTTGCTTGCTTGGATGACTTTTGGATATGATATTTTGGGGTTCGGGTGTGAGCTAGCGGGCGTTGTCCCTGGAAGTTTTCACCTCTAGACGATATTAGCTAGTTTTGCTAAACACTTGTTCTTTGCTAACATTTTAAGAGACCCCGTCTCTTTGTTTTATCTTCCGCATTTAGTTGTAATATTCTGACACTCCTCGTCTTATTTAACTTGCATGTATAAAAGTTTTTAAAACTACCTATTTCCGCATTATAATTCACATGCTTGTTTATTTTATTATTCCGCATTCGCGAGGGTTGTCACAGTTGGTATCAGAGCTTTATCGCTCCCGACGCACACACGTGAACCCTAACTTAAACTACTTGACCTTGAAATAATAAATGAGAGATTGGGTAGAAGTTAAGGACTTTACTTGGTAGTCTATTTGTTTATGCTAATTGATAGGAGTAACTTAATTGGTTTTTGGATTCTTATGAAGATGGTTAGACCAAGTTTAGCTGAGAATGTTATGATGGAAGCTCTTACTCAAGTGCTGAAAAATCAGCAAGATGCGGCCTTAGCTAATGCCAACCAAGTTCCCCCTAGAAGGGAGGATAACCATCAAGGTGGCTATGCGTGGGTAGCTGGGCAAATTGCTAGGAGTAAGATCGTGCCTTATGGTGGTGAATCGGATCCTACGGAGCTATCCGATTGGTTCCGTGAGATGGAGAAGCAGTTCGATCTATACCAAGTCCGAGAGGAGGACAAGGTGAGGATTGCAAAGCACTTTCTAGTGCGGGAAGCAGACAACTGGTAGGCTATCACAAGTGCCACCGCAACTCTTGAAGAAGACTTTAGCTGGGCTTGCTTTAAGGCTCTTGTGGAAGGGAGATTCTATCCTAAGGAACTTAAACAGCAAAGGCTCAAGGAGTTCATAGACTTTAAACAAGGCAACCTATCAGCTCAAGAGTTTACGACGAAGTTTAATAAGCTCGCTCATTTCGCTCCAAGGCTTATTCGTGATGATGAAGATCGTGCTTTCTATTATCGTAACAAGTTGAATGCCGTTCTTCAAAGTAAAGTGAGAAGGGGTACCGCATCCTTTGGAGATCTTTACGATGATGCCTTATGGGCTGAAAATTCAATGAAAGCTATAAGGGATGAAGCTTTGATGAATAATCCCTCTCCTTCTTATGCTCCTAGGCCAAATGATTATGGGAAGAGGCCGTTTATTCCGTCTTCCTCTAATTCCTATGCTAACAAGAGGAGGTTTAATCCTTCTTCCAATGCCAATTTAAGGAATCCTGCTCCTTTTATTTCTAGAGCTACTTCGAATGTGGCTCATAGGCCATATGCTCCTCTGGTTCAAGGTCGTCAATGTATCTATTGTAGACAACCATATCATCCTGGTGTGCCTTGTTCCAACCGATCTTACAATTGCTTCTTTTGTAAAAAGGGTGGTCATCGTTACGTGGATTGCCCCGACCGAAAGTTGCCCCCTCCTCCTGCTAAACCTAAGGGTTCTATCTTTGTCATGAGTCGTGCCGAAGCTAATGCTCACCCGGAGATCGTGACTGGTAGATTCACATCCTTAGATCAATTTCGTTTTCCTTTTCCGCCTTCATCTTTTCCATCAGATCGTAGTTCTTGTATGATGCCTCCTAACGTTCATAGTTTCATGTTCGTCTCCCATAATCTCTTGTGAGGTAGTTTTTCTTTAGCTAATGTAAGGAGTTAATGATTGTGTTTTGATGATGTACTAAATATGGTACCTACCCCCCCTATGGAGTTAGATTCATGTTTTATTGACTATAAGGAATTGAGGATAAATGGGTTGAACCTCTCTTGGTGATTTTAGACTTTGAATCTTGATATTGTAATATCACCTTGAGGATCGAATAGATCGTAATGATAATTGTTGTTGTTAAGGATATTAGTGGTTGCTTTAAAGATTACTTAAGAATTTATTGTCCTTATGTGTTGGACCCTAGTGGGAATAGATACTTTGTGGAATTTGGATTGGATGACACAACTTGTGGAATATTGTCATAAGCGAAAACCGTTGTATTGAGAGTTTGAAAGAACTAAATAAATTGATGTACGGTCGCATTGCTCTATGAATGGCAAAAGTTAAGTGAAATGAGATTGTGAGACTAATCTCTTTTGAGGTTTAGTGATTCGACTTTTGAAGAGGAGAAGGTTCGTTGTTAATGATTTAGGATAATGAGTTTTGGAATAATTTGAATCAAAGGATTTCATGCTAAGTCTCTTTTACCTTGTGGTTGTTAGCGATCATGTCTCTCCCGATATAAATATTTTGTTGGTGGTTTCTAAGGAGAGTTTTGGCGGAGCTAAAAGATTAGAGTACGTAATGAAATTTTCATGTGGGTTGTTAGTTATGGAGTCTACCGTGCCAATGGACCTTAGAACATTCTAATTGAATTTGAATAATTGGGAGTTGTTACTCGAAGTGTCATATTTATGAAATATTTTGGTAGGAATCTGATGATGGAAAATGTTGAGGATATATTGCACTCTCTTGAGGACTAGATTACTCGTGGAGTTAGTGATGTCAAGTTGTGATCGACATTTGAATTTTCATAGATGGAAGATAGTATTGTGGTTCATTCCTCTCTTTTCCCTCAAATTGATCTTTACTCAATCCGCTACTCTTTAATTCTTTCCCTTTTTAGTCCATTTTGCTCGTTTGGTCGTACCTCTTTGTATCACGAATTGTGATTTCGATGTTCGAGTCGCTCTACGTTCGTGTAATGTCTTGATATTTGATTTTATCTTTGATAAAACTTTCAAATTTCCATATTATATTTCTAATTTAACGTTTCAAAGAAGTTTAAAGATGGTTTGTGTACCCTCTTTTTGGAGAAAATGGATTTCTTTTGCTTTTATATTTGGATTTTGCGTTTGGTTAAATGTTTGCACTTGTTATTGGAGACGTCTGATAACTAGTTCTGCACTTACTAACGTTGTTTTGAATTTCAACTTCACTATTTCGACAATGATTTGTTTGGATAATTAAAGTTCTCGTTCGCGACGAGCATTTTTGAGATCCGTAAGTAAAGTTTCACACTTATGAAAATTCTTCTTTAAACCGTTTTCTAGATGAACTTCGTTTCATAAATATTTTTCCCTTATAAAAGTTTTCGTATTAATTTTGTAAACCGATTCTTATCTTTGATACTTTTGTTTTCTACTCTCAAGTTTCGAGGACGAAACTTTTTAAAAGGAGGGGTGATTGTAACACCCGGAAATGTACCCTATTTTTCTAGTAGAAATATTTTACGAAATCTTTTCAGCAAATTTAAGTTTTAATTTAGAATTTTAAGTTTCGAGTCGAATTTAGAATTTCCGAGTTCGTATTTGGAATTTCCGCGGGATTCCATGAAAATCCCGTCTTGAGGCGAGTTTGACTTTTCTTGACTTTTGAGTCGTCTTTGACTTTTCTTGACTTTTGAGTCGTCTTTGACTTTTATTGACTTTTGAGTCGTCTTTGACTTTTCTTGACTTTTGAGTCGAGTTTGACTTTCCTTGACTTTGGAACCGTCTTTGACTTCCGTTGACTTTTCTCCTATACAACTCACACTACCCCCTTAACCTAATTCATTACTCAAACACAACCAAATTACTTCCTCCTTAAGCAAACAAAATCCTAGCTTTCCCTCTTTGATATCGATCTTAGAATTCGCGTAGCTTCTTCGTTCTTTGAGAGAATTTACGTAAGTTCGTCTTATTCTTCTTCCCTAACCTTCCTCTATCCGTGGTGATATTAAAAGTATCGTCTTTCTCGCTTTTCAAGCTTTCCGTCTTTCTCAAGATGAACTTTATTCATCTTTTTACGATCTATATGTAGGTGGTGACCTCCAAGATCCCGACAAAGACTATTTTCTAATAGAAGAGGAGCTTGACGAGTAGTAAAGACGCGTAAAGGTAACGGTGAAGGGTATCATTTACGTGTTTTACATGTTTATATGCTAGAAATCGTATTAGAACGCGATTAGGAAGATTAGAAATCATGCTATGATTAATGAATGTTGTTATATGATGATTATGGATGATGTATATTGATTGTTGATGATTATTAGAATTGATTTATGAGAATTGAAATGGATTGAATATGTCAAGGAAGCTCACGGATGAACTGGGGTTCCTGGCCGGTCGACCGGCCGCCGGTCTGCCAACCGGCTGGGAACACTCCAGTAACATCTTTGGAATTTTGGATTTTGTATGAAGAGGAGCTCTGTGCCGGTCGACCGGCCGCCGGTCGACTGACCGGCTCAGACCTCATTTCTCTGTTTTTGGTTTTTGCCCTGTGTTCTGAGCCGGCCCACCGGCCGCCGGTCTCCTGCCCGGCCTGGAACACGGCTGTATATTTTTCCTACAACTTCTAAAACTCGTAATTTATAATAGTTCGCATGATCCGTTTATCGTGTAATTTTACGTAGTGACTTATAATATTCATGTTTTGGATATATGATATCTTATTCGCTTGTATCACATGTTTCGTGACGGTTTTCGATATGTTCCCACTTTGAGTCGGTTTTTACATATGTTACGGTTTGAGCACGATTTTGTCTTGTGCTATGTATTCTCATTCCCTTGGCTACCTTCCTGTTCGTAAGGCTGGAATGTCGGAACGGAGAGGTATCCTACTGCTTAAATGCATGTGTTAGTGGGCATATGACGACGTTGTTGGGAGTTGAACGCTATGCGTTGTTCGACCCGGCCGTCAAATGTTGTATACTTGCGAGGTGGTGTTATTTGCAGGTAGCGTACCGCATTTATATTCTTGGCTCGTATTCCGCCTCTGTCCGTGATTGATCTACCAAATTTGGGGTACTCGGCATATATATTGTAAGCCCGAGTCTGATGCGACAATGTTCCTCGCTTGTCGAATCGGAACATGATTTAATTCCAGAGTCTTGCCAGTTTGACAGTAGAAGACCTATATTATCGTCGATCTAACCAGGAGAAAATAGTCTACCTATCGAAATGTCAGTCGTTCTGTGGTTTTGAGGGGGAAATGTCATCCGTTAACCCTGAGTTTACAACTTGCCAGTCTCACGATGCTATGCTTTGCAATTTAGCACCGGAGATTGTCGCGCTTTGCTCGTCGTTCTTTGATGCGTGATTTCATGATATTATTCATGATCATTGCATGATTGGGCACCGTCAATGTCTTGGTTCGTGAATGGATGATAATATGTTGGATTTAATGTGATCATCGTATGACTTGACTTGGTTTGTCTGTCGAGTCTCAATCTTATCAAACTTATACCGCTAATGGTGAGATGCAAGCCCTAGTGAGCGTATTCGATTGCCTAAGAGTGTCTTCCCCGAGTCTTTGAATAACATGATGGTTACGGATTTGATTTCCGTGTGATCTTATAATTATCTATAGAATTGCCTATCTACTCTTATCGTAACTCACATGGATATCTATATATGCATGATTTAACTTTTGTATTTCCTTATATGTACGTTTGATGTGATATGGCTGGGAGAACCCGAAGTTACTCCCCTCTGACTGTGGCGTTCATGTTTTTCATGAATGAACAGGTTGCTTGCTTGGATGACTTTTGGATATGATATTTTGGGGTTCGGGTGTGAGCTAGCGGGCGTTGTCCCTGGAAGTTTTCACCTCTATACGATATTAGCTAGTTTTGCTAAACACTTGTTCTTTGCTAACATTTTAAGAGACCCCGTCTCTTTGTTTTATCTTCCGCATTTAGTTGTAATATTCTGACACTTCTCGTCTTATTTAACTTGCATGTATAAAAGTTTTTAAAACTACCTATTTCCGCATTATAATTCACATGCTTGTTTGTTTTATTATTCCGCATTCGCGAGGGTTGTCACAAACTCAACCATAACAAGTCCTCCTCCATCAATCCGTCTCTCCCCGCAAAACGACTCACAAGGTAATAAGACTAATATCTCAAGATAGCTACCAAATAACGACAATAAGCTCTCACATTTCCTTTTGAGACTTAATAACTCCCATTCTTTCTTTAGTCCTACATCCTCATAAAAGATTCCATTAACGACTAACAACCTTAACTGAATATTCATTCATAATTTCTCATTTAAATCTCTTATCTCCCCATTACATCAATTCAACAATTGACACTGCCAAATAATATAATAACGATATTTTATCAATACACCACCAATTACCAATACATCTCACACAGGCCACTACCTATAGTACTTCCAAAGTCGCAATGCTTCTACCTCACTTTCCACAACATTTTCTTCGATTATTAACCGACAATTTCCCACAAAATATTATCTGCTAATATACATATATCACATTATTGTATAAAAAACTCATTTATCAACCCATTCGAAAATATTACCACCTTTTCTTAACTCTTTCTTACCAAACTATGTCCTTTGCATCTCTAATACTTACCCCAACATATGATCCTCCAAATATTTTTCTTCCAATTCGCCTCACCTCAATTCATACCTCCAAATATTCCCTATTCCACTTGACTCTTTCCAACTCATAATTCACAATACAAATCATTTCATATATTTATAAATATCATTCAATATATGTTATTCTATTGCTTCAATTATTTCTTTGCTCTACCAATTCGCTATTTATACTTCTTCCAATTAGCACCAATTACCATTATTCATTATCCCAAAATTTACTCTCACTATCTCGTCCACCCATAACGCGACAACCTTCTTATTAACTCAAGATTCCAACCTCGACAACACGTCGCTACAATCTTCCAATCATACGCGAGAAATATTACTCCTATAACACTCTTTTTCTTCATTTGCTATTAATATGCCAAAACAACAACGAAACTCATCTTATATTATTACTATCCATCCTTACCATACCTCAGAACGATGCTTACCTCATATCATACTTTCCATAATATTTCATTCCACAATTGTCTCTTAGTTATTCGGATTTCCACCAAAACAATAACATCCAAGTCCTATTTACACATCAAGTGGGCTAAGCTCTCTAGGTACCATTATCATTACATTCTTCTATGTCGGTTATCATCACATATACCCCTAATCAACTCAAACATCCCCATTTTCCTCTATATCTTAAACATATTCTCCTTTATAACCATTTATATCTCTCTTCTCAATCCTCAATCCATACATTACCATTCTCTTATTATCATTTAATCATATAAACACACACACCTCTATATAAGTTGCTCAATACACAACATTATTACACATCTCATATCACAAAACCGATTTTATCTCCCCCTCACAAGGCTCATAAATTTATATGTCTTAACCATATATAACCACACCCATTTCTTAGAAAACAATACAATCATAGGGAACATTATTTACTTATAGGATCCTTCAAACTCATTCACGAATACCAATGTATACTTGAAACACATATCAATGATACACTATGACTCAACACGATGACACCTTCTCCGCTTATAGTAGATACGGGACGACTAAGTACATATCTTAACAACACCATATATTGACAAAATAATATCACGACTCTCCCGCTGTGGCGAAGCCACTTGGTCGACTTCAACTCACTCGATTGAACTCAAGACACTCGGTCGAGTACACACACTACTCGATCGAGTAAGACGCACTCGGTCAAGTCACATACACTCGGTCGAGTGTCAACATACCCTCGATCGAGTGACCCAAAAACAACATTCGTAACCATATTCAAGGACTTTTGCTCGGTCGAGCCATAATGGTACTCGATTGAGCCTCTCATACTCGGCCAAGTGTCACTATTCGCTCGGTCGAGTCACTATTTTCCGCATAAAAACTTTCACATCAGCTCCCAACACTCGATCGAGTGTCAAGGTGCTCGGTCGAGTAGCCCCTACTTGGTGAGTAGCATGACCCACTTGGTCGAGTTAAGCAATAATACAGCCCCATACCACAATTACTCATGCATACTCACATATATAACAAATGATAATATTTCTCATATTTCACAACTATTTACCTGTTCTCATCATCTCAAAATATCAATATCAATTAGCTCCAAATCATACTCCATTCAAACATGCCACATTTCACACATATTTTTTTTTTCGTGTTCATCGTGCAATTCAATTCTTTCATATATGCATATATCACATGCCATACATACTTCACATATATAACATATGATACAACGATAATATGCTTCTCATGTCTAAATCACATTTAGTTAGTTCATATGCATCATATACATGCTTCACATAACCATACGTAATTTATATACGCATTAATGCCAACGATAAACACATTCTTCATACTTATAATCACAACCATTCAATTCATATTCTCATAATCACATACATAACATAATCTCATGTAACGCATACATACAACATGCTCGTTAACAATAACACATTTTCATGCCAAAATCGACACCGCTTAACACATTACATCGCGTTCATGCTCATCATATTTCAAGTACATCACATAATCATGCCACACCTCATGTGGTTCATATCTCATCACACCATTCATGCCAATCTCATGTGATACACACATGCCACAATTCATCTCTCCACTCCATTCCACATATTTTCAACATGCAACATATTAACAACATCAAATGCACATAACGCCACGACACTTCCCATAGTCACCAAGTAAATGCTATAGGGGCAAGAGTGCGATCCCGGTACGTCTTCTGAATCTTCGCGATAGCTCCCTGACTCCTACGCGGGTTCAGTTTATTAAATACTCCTAATTCATTAGGTCCATTGGTTTTAGGTTCCAAAATCAATCGCTTTGATACCACTTTGTAATACCCCCATCACGAAGGTGCCTTACAAGACCCGCTTAGCACATGGGATTGCTACCATCTCCGTTGCTCGAGGTAGTACATATCAATTCCAGCGATAAAGGAAACAATATCTATTTAATCAATGTTTAAATATCAAAACAGAATCCCAAACAGATCACATACCATCTGATCACAATCCAACTCAATAATGATAAATCATAAGATAAAGTGAAGTAATGTCTAATGCACGACTCTAGTAGACTCCGCGGAAGCTATGACTCGATAGTGGTGAACCCCTCGGCATCCTAGCGCAGCTGAATAAATTACCTGCTAATCACCTGCTCCCCATTCCCCAATGGATCATCACAGTTTTATAAAATAATAAAGAGGCCAGTATTCGCATATACAGACCAACGTACAAGATAAGCACAAGGGAAAGAGAAACCGGAGGGCCACCGCAGCGGTTACCCCAGTAAACACAGGTATCATCCTGCTTTACCAAAATCACCCATTGACTCTGGACCGCAGCCACAAGTGTCAAACTTCCATCTCGCCACAACAAGATAACCTGGAACATTAATGTGCACATCTTCCACGTGGCGGGATAACCACGGGGGAGAACTTGGGGTGTGACCCGTCTCCCCACGCGATCACCAAACCATAGTAATCATAGTAACCATCGACAACAACCCCAATCTTCATCATTGTCACAACAATGACCATCATCATCAATCGCATATCAATAATCACAAATAGAAATCAACAATCTCATGCCATCAATTAGCAACGCAAATACTGAGTAGGAAACCCTACCTTTTCGCAAATTCGCAGCAAATCACAATCATTATATCAACAATCTTTTTTTATGAATTCCTTCCCCTAAACATGCAATTAACATAATCAATACTAACCCTTGTGTCCCCTTTCCCCCAAATCGATTAGGCTTTATAAGAAATACAATACAATCAATCATAATCAAGGATACTTACCCAAGCAATCAATGAACGTAGAAAAAGGTTGGATCCGACACGAGATGATGTAGGTTTCTTGAGGAATTAGAGAAAATTTGAGAAATAGGGTTTTGTAATTAAGAAACGTAAAACTGAATTATAAAACTGTCTCCTCTTATTAACCTTTAATCACCCGTCCGACTAAACCCTGAAATCCGTCTTACTCGGTTGAGTACAACATGTACTCGGTCGAGTACGACTTACTCGGTCGAGTGTCGATATCACTCGGCCGAGTACACGAGATTAGAAAACCACGAAAGACATCAGCCAAATCCACTCGGTCGAGCCCCCTATACAAAGAAATACGGAGTATTACAATTCTTGTATATTCTAAGAACCACGAATATCATGCGAGTCATTTGCGAACAGTTTTGGAAACTCTAAGAAAAAACTAATTGTATGCCAAGTGAAAGAAATGTGCATTTTGGCTATGAGAGATAAGTTTCTTCGGTCATGTTAAATGAAGGGAGGGAATTAAGGTAAACCCTCAAAAGATTGAGACAATTATAAATTGGCATGTTCTCAAGAATATAGCTGAACTCCGTAACTTTTTGGGATTCGCGGGATACATACTATCACCGTTTTGTAAAGGATTTTTCTAAAATTGTACAATCGCTTTCGAACCTGATCAGAAATAATGTACAAAATTCGAGTAGAGTGAGAAATGTGATCGAGCATTATGTGAAGTGAAAAATATACTCACTTCTGCACATGTACTTACTCTACCAAATGGCACTGATGGCTTAGATTTATATAGTGATGCTTCCAAACAAGGAGTAGGTCGTGTCTTACTACAAGACCGAAAGGTGATTACTTATGCTTCTAGACAATTGAAATACCACGAACAGAATTATCCTACTCATGATTTGGTGCTTGTTGCAGCCGTCTTTGCATTAAAAATTTGGAGACATTATTTTCACGTAGTCTCGTGTCGTGTATATACAGATCACAAGAGCCTAAAATACGTTTTTACCCAAAAAGAAATAAATATGAGGCAACATAGATGGTTCGAGTTTCTTAAAGACTATAATTGGGATATCCAGTACCACCTGGGAAAAGCTAATATGGTAGCCGATGCACTGAGTCGAAAGTCATTTCCCACTTTGAATATGCTTACGGTAAAACAGCCCCATATCCAAGATGACTTAACAAGACTTGATATTTAAATGGTTGTGGGAAACCTAATCGGCCACATGGCAACCTTAAAAGTAACCCCAACCTTGAGTGATGAGATAAAGGAAGTGCAATGAAAACATTCACAATTAGAGAAAATTCGAAAGTATGCAACAACTAGAAAAAGCACCAGGATTCTTAATCCAGGAAGATGGATCACTTCAGTTTTTGAAACAGTTGAGTGTACCCAATGTCAAAACCCCTAAGAAAAAAAATCATGGATGATGTAACACCCGGAAATGTACCCTATTTTTCTAGTAGAAATATTTTACGGAACCTTTTCAGCAAATTTAAGTTTTAACTTAGAATTTAAAGTTTCGAGTCGAATTTAGAATTTCCGAGTTCGTATTTGGAATTTCCGCGAGATTCCATGAGAATCCCGTCTTAAGGCGTCTTTGACTTTTCTTGACTTTTGAGTCGTCTTTGACTTTTCTTGACTTTTGAGTCGTCTTTGACTTTTCTTGACTTTTGAGTCGTCTTTGACTTTTCTTGACTTTTGAGCCGCCTTTGACTTTCGTTGACTTTTCCGACTCACCCTTTACTTATACTCCCTCAAACCCTAACCTAATTCATTCTCACAATTCAACTATTTCTTCTTTACTAAAAAACCCCATCAAAACCTAGCTTCCATTTCTTCCAAGCTTAGATTCGTCATAACTCGTTCATTTCTCGCTCAAATTCACGTAAGTTCGTCTTATCCTTCCCCTCTTAGCTTCCTCTATCCGTATTGGTAATAAAATTACCGTCTTTCTCGCTTTTTAAATTATCCGTCTTTCTCAAGGTGAATGATATTCATCTTTTATTATCTACTTGTATGTAGGTGGAGACTAGGAAGGTTTAGAAACCGTTTAAAGACGCGAAAAGGTAACGGTGAAGGGTTACTCGATATCATTTACGTGTTTTATGTGTTTTCTAGGCTAGTAATCGTATTTAGATTATGGTTAGTATGCTTAGGACTTGTGTTGTTGTTGTTGGTTGTTGTTAGTTGTTAATTGATATTAGAATTGATGGTTTGTGATGATAAATGAGGATTTTTGGTTGATAACTTGTTGGGATTTGATTGTGCCTGAATCCCGTGTAGGACGCTGGCTGCGTCGTGGGA